>CAIGQW010000317.1:8884750-8913704 GCA_903798125.1 Danio choprae | reverse complement strand
ACACACACACACACACACACACACACACACACACACACACACACACAGCTGAAACTCATGATCATTGATTATCTGGACTATTAAAACCACTCAATTTCTCATACATGTTGCATACATGTTTCTCCCACAAATTTTACAAAGCATTTATCCCTGTTTGTCTTGCCGTGTTTTGACCCTTGTCTTTTTTTACCATTTTGATTCTTTGCCACCAAGCCTGACCATCTGCCTGTATTTGCTCCTGTTTTTGACCATTGCCTGCACAACTTCTCTTTAATAAACTGCATGTGGATGCCCAACTTGGTTGTCCAGCATCCTTACGTTGTACCCCGACTCTTTACAGAATGTCTTGATGTTAAAAATGATAAATGATGAGTAAGAGCTGATTTAATTTATTGTAATCCAATAAGAATTTTATATAGTCTGTATAATGATACATATGAGGTCTGTTGAGGTCAGATAAATGTGAGTAAAAACATAAACTCAAAGTGCTTTTATAGTTTTCATTTTTATAGGTTTACATATGACAGGGACAATGCACATCATAATACATAAATGCACAATGTGCCAGAATTAGCCAAAAGTCTATGTTAACTTTAACTACACTGTTCATTTTAACTACATTTAACTACAAAGGTTTTGTTACACAGTATTTAACTGACTGAATTTTACTGTAGGACAGTTATGCAGTATGTTAAAAATGCGTTGTAAAATTGCTGTATATTCTACAATAAAGACATACAATACTGTAAATACACACATAGTATACTGCACGATAAATGGTGCTGTAAATGTAAATACAGTATTTTTGCTGTAACTGCTGTCTGTAAGTTACTGTAGATTCTACAGAAAATTGTTAACAGTCTACTATGCTGTATATAAAACAACACTGAAGTGCAAAATAGAAAAGAAAACAGTTTTCTGTATTTCGTCATTCATGAGTGTTTTCTGTTTATTTATACTTTCAAATTGCACAAGGTCAATATGACCTTACTGTCAAATGCACACAAGGCTGATTTGAATAACTTGTTTTGGAGGGACTTTGTAACTTAAGCTTTTTTTTTCAAGTTCAAATACAGCAACATCACACTCACACACACTAAAAGGAAGTTTAAAGTGTAAAAAGCCAAATATAACCCCTTAAAGGCAAAATATTTCACAGCTTGCAGGCGGACATGTCTTCTTCGCTCACTGCCAGACTGAGTAAGTGCATTAGTACTGAAATGCACGTGCAAAGACAAGCCCTTGCTATTTGCAAGTATGCATGCATTTCAATACAGCTACTGACTCAGCATAGGACAATACAGTGGAAACATGTTTGACGTAAATGAAGAGGAAGCACCCAATAACCTTGAGCCCAACTCTCAGCTTTCCACATGGCCAGAGTGTATGTGTATGTGTGTGTTTATAAAAAGCTGCAAGTGAGCGAAGCACTGGAGAACCTTATATGTGGTAAGCAAGGAATATTTCAACAAACAAGCAACAGACCTTCTGTATAAGCTCCTGTGTGTTTGCGAGTGCTGGCATAAATCCAAGCACTGACTGATGTTCCATTCTGAAAACATTTACGTAGACCTGCTAATGGCAACCATCCTGGCGTTCAAAGAGAGCATTGGAGAAACAGAGAAAGACACTGAATTCAAACACGCTCTCAGAAATAAAGCTTCCAATTAAAAGCAAAAGAGCTGTGCTAGTCTGATGTCACTGGAGAACTTTTTAGTTCAACAAAGAGCTTGTTATTCTCCGGTTCTTCTATGCACTGGTCTGTTAAAAACCCTCAGAAACGAGCTGATCTAAAGAGCTTGTGATGTAACATTCAACAGTTTCAATCTTCAAGAATCTTCAAACTGCCACTGATACTCCTTTTAGCAAAATGCAATCCAATGCTCATTGGAAATACATGCCACAAAAACATATACGTTTGACTGCAGTTTCTTGAACACTAAAATGAACACTATGGGGCAGTTTGATGCCAACAACGTTTGTTCCTTTTCACACTAATGATATTTCCAGGGGCATATTATTGACAAATAAGGGATTATTTTCATGCAGTACTTTGCACAACACCAAATAAATACCACACAACAACTTTTTTATACATTTTCTGACATGATTAGTTTGCTCTGTAGCTCACTAGTGTTCGTGCTGGTTTTGCTCAAAAAAGCTATAAAATCAAGAAAAAAGCACTCTTCTCTTGTGTTTGCTTTTGAAAATACTATTGGTTGGGTTTAGGGAAGAGTTTAGGTCAGTGGTTAACCGGTCTTGGTGATCTGTATGACAAGCCCTGCCTTTTCGTGGAAATGTATCTGAAACATATAACAAAATGCACCCTAGTTAACATATTTCACATTTACAAAAATTATAGTGATGTGGATTTTTGCACCAACTTTGCAATTCGGCACTCCAGTCTCATTTATTTATCACTGTATACAGTAGATTGATTCAAAGCAAGCAGCTTCAGTGTTGCTTTCAATTTAAAATTAGCCGAAGAAGGTGGAGCCTCAGAGCCACACCTACCTATTACATCATCACCACAGATCAATGGTATTTCCAAAAAACTTCCAAGCTTTTATGGAAAGTTAGTGGCAGTACACTTGAGGTGTTCAGCATGGTAAACATTTTATTACTGGTAAAAACAACAAACAAAATTCTATAATTAATTACTTACCCTCATGTCATTACAAAATGCCCAAAACCTTAGTTCATTTTCAGAACACAAATTAAGATATTTTAGTTAATCAAGAATATATAAGCAAACAAAGTCATTTTTACAGTTTTTTGGTGCGCAAAAGTATTCTTCGAGCTTTGTGTGATTACAAATGAACCACTGATGACACATGAAATGTTTTTACAATGTTTTTGGTTCCTTTTCCAGATTTTGAACATCTATGGACCTTCAGCTCTAGGATTTCATCTAAAATATCTTAACTTTTGTTCTGCAGAGGTAAAAACAAGTATAAAGAACAGTATATGAAGCGAACAGTGCTTGACTGTTGATTTCATGTCTTCTGCCTTTTGCAGTCTGATGATTTAAACAGCATTCTAAAAAATCTGTGCTTAAATAAAAAAAAAACTTCAACACGTCTCATTACCTTCTGTCTTTTCCCATCCCACTTCCCACGTCTTGTTTTTTGACCTCTATAAAATTTTGTCATTGGTGTAATTGCGTCCCATTATAAAGATGCTAATATTTTACATCCAAAAGCAATTCCTTCATTTTAAAATAATTTAAATATGAAATGACTGACTTCCTCTAAACAAACTGGGGACAGCACCGTGTGGCAGGGTCACAATGTGACTATGGAACAGGCTGAAGGCATGGGGATCAAACAGCCCACAACGTATCGAAACCAAAATCCCACACAAGAGCTTCCAAGAAATATGGTCTTTACACACACACATCCGAGTATAGACACGCACACACTCCCACACGCTCTTGCCCGCTGAGCAAACAGAGTGTAACAGGGGTGAAGAGCTCTTGAATGCAGAGCTCCAGATACCTGCTGTGCGCTTTAGTAACACAACCAGAGTGGAGGAGCAAAGAGAAAAGAGGCCATCTTCCCTCACCTCTGCACTTGTGTATACCCAACAAAGATGAATAAAACCTCTTTTTCCTAAATCTTAGCAAATGGTCTTCTTTTTGGAAGTTGAAACCCTGGATCAAGCCCGATCTGTTCTGCCTGAACAACCCCAATAGCTGACAGCAAACTGTGCAGGGTTTTTGTCCATGTATACAAATAGGGCACTCGTGTGGGTTTACTGATTTTGAACGCCACTTGCCTGAATGGTTAGATATTTGAGGTTTTATTATAAGATATGATGTGCTGCCAAGTGTTGTTTTCTAAACTCATATAGTCTTGTATTGACTACACTCAAAAAATGATGTTTGCTGTTTGTTTAAACTACTTGTATAAAATGAGCTGAAACAACAAAACTTGTTTGATTTTCAATCCACTTAAATTTGTAAAAACTAATAAGTTAAATTAATTCCTTTATGTTGTCCCAACACAAATCAATTGTGTGGAAGCCAGCATTTTTTACAGTGTAGCTACATTTTCCTGTATTGTATCTTCAAAAATTACACAATTCCTTTGATTTTTTAATTATTATTTTTTAACTACTAGTCTTATATGCTAAACACCTTGTAAGATCTAGGTAATTAACACACTAATATTAGGAACTTGATTGGTCAATGATTTTATGTATTATTCTTTTATTTAATATTTTAATGATTTTGCTTTGTTAATAAAAACAGTATACATTTTGCCAAATGGATTTTTTAAATAGAAATGTTCATATTTTACCTCTTATCATTTCATTTCAAATTTATTTTATACAATAAAATGTAAAAAATGCCACACTCAGGACTATACGGACAAAATGTACCCACGGAAATCCATTGAAACCCGATGTTTTATCCCAGTGACATGAATAACATTGTAATACAGAATAACAAAAACTAACTAACTAACTAAATGACTAAATAACTAACTAACTAAATAAATAAACAAACAAACAAACACACACACACACACACACACACACACACACACACACACACACACACACACACATAGGGCGACACAGTGGCTCAGTGGTTAGCACTGTCACCTCACAGCAAGAAGGTCGCTGGTGTTGGCGCCAATAGCCTAGTGGTTAGTGCGTCAACATATAGCACCCAGATGCTCTGTGACCCAAGTTCGATTACAAGGGGGTCAAGGTCCTTTGCCAATCCTTCCCCCATCTCTGCTCCCCACACTTTCCTGTCTGTAAATCTCCACTGTCCTACAATCAATAAAAAAAGAATTATTCAAGTCCCGGGCTGTATCAGTTGTCATTTTTGTGTGGAGTTTGCATGTTCTCGCCGTATTCACGTAGGTTTCCTCCGGGTGCTCGGAGTTTCCCCCACAGTCCAAAGACATGCGCAATAAGTAAATTAAGCTAAATTGGCCACAGTGTATGTGTGTGAATGAGTGTGTATGTGTGTTTCCTAGTACTGGGTTGCGGCTGGAAGGGCATCCGCTGTGTAACATATGCTAGATAAGTTGGCGGTTTATTCTGCTGTGGCTACCCCTATGAATAAAGGGACTAAGCCAAAGAAAAATGAATGAATGAAATAAATACAAAAATTTATACATAAGAAAATAAATAAATAAAAATAATAAATAAATAAACATTTAGAAGTTAATAAGTTTTTAGTTTTATTGTCAAGGCTTCAAATTTGTATCTAATTTACTGTTAATGCACAAATTTAACACAGTAAAAAACACAAGCAGGATAGCAAAATAAATAAATACTGATAATGGGAGTTGCTGATGCTGTTAAAATAAAAGGCCTGCTTTAAGTTTTTTGGTGGAGCTCTTCGCGTATTTTGTGACCCACACCCTCATTCTTCTCCTCGGATGACCTTTAAGCTCTATTGAAGTCCATTTGCGTCAGTGTGATTGTGTGTCTTCTCTCTTAAAATATTTAGGATGTTTCTGCTGTTAGTGTTCACCGCTGTGTTACATTACACTGCTATGCTTTGCTCACTTTTAGCCATACGAAACACTTAGGAAATATTATACGTTGCATTAAACATGAATCTTTGCAGGAATCTCCTGAACTATTCCACTTATGCAGGCCTGCACATGCACACTGTAAATCCACACTGTATAAACATGTTAATGGCTTCACGATGCAGAAGTTTAACTGCGTCTCATATATTAAATGCAGACAGTACAATTATATTTCCTCTCAGGCGCAATGTCAAAATGTCAAACTGGTACTTTTATGAGAAGGAAAACACGAAAGGATTTCTTAGGAAGGTTGGAATTTTTAAGGGGGAAGATATAGTGAATGAGTTTTGTTTAAAAATATTCATAAGGATCTATTTTTTGTGTGTTTGTTTTTTTTTTGACAGACAAACCAAAGTCAGATGTGATTGAAACCATTTTTTTTACCATTAGGAAATTGTTGGATCACAGATCAAAGAGAGAATCACTGCAGATTCTGTGTTTTATATCATACAATTTTACATAAAACATAAATATGGACAAGTCAGTTTAATGTAGACCTTTTGCAATAAGGAGTAAGTTGGCTTTTGACATACACATTAACTTGGCAAGTTAACAATGGACATTTTTTTTTTTTATATGTTTCATTAAGATTTATGTTTATACATTCATTTTTATTTGACAAAAAAATAAGTGAATACACTTAATTCGTCAAGGATATACACAAAGTAAAAAAAAAAAACTAAACTTATTTTCATTGTGGTCCTTGATGTGAAGTGCAGATTAATCTACTCCCGGTAACATGTACACTGTGTCACTACATTATAAAAGACAATACAAATACAATCACAAAAATAACATTAAAACATACTGTAAAATTCATCAACATATTTGTAACTGAAACGAGTCTGGCAACAGAGTTGTGGTTCCACGTGCAGCTTTATTTAACAGAAAATGGTCAGGCAGGCAATGGTCAACAGGTACAAACTGAGGCATATAGACAACCAAGAGTGGTCATAAGCATCCAAGAGATCGGTGCTGGTGGCAAACAGGATAAACAATAAACAAAACACGAATCAAAAAACAAGAAATAACAAGAAACAACGCTTTGAAACGCTTACAGAACACAAGACTGAGCAATGTGTGTATGAGAGGTGCATATGGTCTTGATAATCAGTCCATGATGAGTTACCAGCTCACTGAGTTACTCACCACTGTGTGTGTGTGTGTGCGCGTGTGTGTCAGTGTCCAGATGACTATCAGCTGTGGCAGGAGTGATTGGAGCAATGACTTCTGGGATTTGTAGTTCATATAGTGGCAGAATTGTATTCCGGGTGATAATGCATGTTTTCCAGCAATCTGCAAAGCTGCAAAGCCTAGATCACAGGTGATTGTGCCAATTCTATTCTGCTTAAGAGCCAGCTTTTAGATTTTAATCTAAAACTAACCACATTTGTAATACTTTTAATATCCACTGACAGTTATGTTTAGACATTTTAATACCAGTACTACAGTATATTATTAAACATTACAGTAGTCATAGCAGCAGGTCTAGTAATACATCTACTCCTAGGCATATAGTATTAAATAAAATTCCTTCTCACTTCAGATAAAAATCCCGTTAAAGATATATATGTAATAGAAATGTCAATTTTGCAACCCTACAAAACTTGAAAATTTGAGGAAAAATAGTGATTTAAAAAAAAAATTAATAATGATGGTAGTTAAATTTTTTATTTTTTTATTTTACTTTATTTTTACCTATTAATTATCATTCATTCATTCATTTTGCTTCGGCTTAGTCCCTTTATTCATCAGGGGTTGCCACAGTGGAATGAACCGCCAACTTATCCAGCATGTTTTACATAGTGAATGTACATTCCAGCTGCAACCCAGTACTGGGCAACACCCACACACACTCATTCTCTCACACACACACACTCAAACACTATGGCCAATTTAGTTTATTCAATTCACCAATAGCGCATGTCTTTAAACTGTAGGGTAAACCGGAGCATCCGGAGGAAAGCCATGCGAACACAGGGAGAACATTCAAACTCCACACAGAAATGCTAACTGGCCCAGCTGGGACTCGAACCAGCAATCTTCATGCTGTGAGGCGACCGTGCTAACCACTGAGCCACCGTGTTGCCCCTTTATTATCAGTAGTAGACTAATAATTTTATAGACAGACCTTTTTTTTTTTTTAAATGGCTTCAAAAATGTATTATGATTTTCACAAAGTCTAAAAAGAACAATAAATACTAGCACTAGTAATCCAGTCCAGTGTCCTGCACTTGCTCAAAAAATGTGAGCGTGATGGTGTCTGTGGCCTTTTTACAGTAAGTGTGTTTGTGCGAGCAATTAGACACAGTGGCCCATTTACTGCAGCAGAGGAATTCAGTCCAGGCAGAGCAAACACAAGCTGAACGGGACTCTCAGCTGCAGCACATGACTAGAAAGTGTGTGGTCAAAAACAGAAAGCAGTCAGACATGGAGGATCGTGACCCAAATCAGAAGAAAAAACACAAACTGATACTGGAACTAGAATGATGACATAAATGATTCATAAAGTAATGTATACATTTAATAAACAGCCTGCATTGATTTGCAAACTCATTTCAATATTTTACTGTTACATAGTGTTTCTGGAAATGTCAAAGGTCAGTTACGTGAATAACCACAATATGACAACAAAGTTTCTTTGGTTTTGTTCATTATGCACATAAAAACCTTTGATTTCCAAATGTGATCTTTTGGACTGAGTGACAACATCTAATTGTTTTTTCAGTGTTTTCTACAGTATATCTGATATATCTCCACTGATTCCTATAGCAATGGCTTACTACAGGGTGTCACATGTCATGATTTTGCCAAGTACAATGCGATCCTGGATTAACATTGTTCAAAAATGAAATCCACACCTATACCCTATCCCTAAACCCAACCATAACTGTAAATTATTTTCAAAATCCGAGGGAAATAATAGTTGGATGACAATCATATAGAACTGCATAAACCTAACCGTAAGCCTAAACTTAACATAAACGATAAATGTATGCCTTAATTCTGATTGATTGGCTGATTGGAATGTTGTTCCAGGATCAACATACAGTCGTGGCCAAAAGTTTTGAGAATGACACAAATATTAGTTTTTACAAAGTTTGCTGCTAAACTGCTTTTAGATCTTTGTTTCAGTTGTTTCTGTGATGTACTGAAATATAATTACAAGCACTTCAAAGTTTCAAAGGCTTTTATTGACAATTACATGACATTTATGCAAAGAGTCAGTATTTGCAGTGTTGGCCCTTCTTTTTCAGGACCTCTGCAATTCGACTGGGCATGCTCTCAATCAACTTCTGGGCCAAATCCTGACTTATAGCAACCCATTCTTTCATAATCACTTCTTGGAGTTTGTCAGAATTAGTGAGTTTTTGTTTATCCACTCTTAAAGATTGACCACAAGTTCTCAATGGGATTAAGCTCTGGGGAGTTTCCAGGCCATGGGCCCAAAATTTTAACGTTTTTGTCCCCGAGCCACTTAGATATCACTTTTGCCTTATGGCATGGTGCTCCATTGTGCTGGAAAATGCATTGCTCTTTAGCAAACTGTTGCTGGATTGTTGGAAGAAGTTGCTGTTGGAGGGTGTTTTGGTACCATTCTTTATTCACGGCTGTGTTTTTGAGCAAAATTGTGAGTGAGCCCACTCCCTTGGATGAGAAGCAACCCCACACATGAATGGTCCCAGGATGCTTTACTGTTGGCATGACACAGGACTGATGGTAGCGCTCACCTTTTCTTCTCCGGACAAGCCTTTTTCCAGATGCCCCAAACAATCAGAAAGGGGCTTCATCTGAGAATATGACTTTGCCCCAGACTTTGTACTTTTTGCAGAAGATCAATCTGTCCCTGATGGGTTTTTTTGGAGATAAGTGGCTTCTTGACACCAGGCCATTTTCCAAAAGTCTTCGCCTCACTGTGGTGCAGATGCACTCACACCTGCCTGCTGCCATTGCTGAGCAAGCTCTGCACTGGTGGCACTCCGATCCCGCATCTGAATCCTCTTTAGGAGACGATCCTGGCGCTTGCTAGACTTTCTTAGACGCCCTGAAGCCTTCTTATCAAGAATTGAACCTCTTTCCTTGAAGTTCTTGATGATCCTATAAATTGTTGATTTAGGTGCAATCTTAGAAGCTACAATATCCTTGCCTGTGAAGCCATTTTTATGCAACGCAATGATGGCTGCACGCGTTTCTTTGCAGGTCATCATGGTTAACAATGGAAGATCAATGCTTTCAAGCATCACTCTCCTTTTAACATGTCAAGTCTGCCATTCTAACCCAATCAGCCTGACATAATGATCTCCAGCCTTGTGCTCGTCAACATTCTCACCCGAGTTAACAAGACGATTACTGAAATGATCTCAGCAGGTCCTTTAATGACAGCAATTTCAATTTTATTTTCATGGCAAAGAAGGACTATGCAATTCATCTGATCACTCTTCATAACATTCTGGAGTATATGCAAATTGCTATTATAAATCAGCTACTGCGCCCCCCGCTGCTGGAATCACCTTCCAGAAATGATCAGATGTGCTCCAACGTTAGGTACATTCAAATCCAGACTTAAAACATATCTGTTTAGCTGTGCCTTTACTGAATGAGCACTGTGCTACGTCCGACAGATTGCACTATTATGTCTTTCTTTTCTTTTTCATTCTTTTATAACCTGTTTTAACACATTTTAATCTGTTTTTGTCTGTTTTCATATTATTATTATTATTATTTTATTTTTTTATACTTGTCTCTTTTATTCCTGTTTATGTAAAGCACTTTGAATTACCACTGTGTATGAAATGTGCTATATAAATAAACTTGCCTTGCCTTGCCTTGCCTTGCCTTGCCTATAAAAAAAGCAGCAACTTTTCCAATTTCCAATATTCATGTAGTTCTCAAAACTTTTGACCACGACTGTAGATATTAATCCAGGAACATGTCCTACTGTGTGGAAAAAGATGAAACCTGTAAATAATGTGTCTGTTTATCATGTCTGTCATGATATATAACTACTAGCTGAATACAAACCCCAAACTGAAGCCATTCATTTGCTCACTCATTTAGTAGTAAATACACAATGACTAAAAAATGAGTGAATTCACACTTGATTAAACATTGTGACACTATACACATAGTGCAATGTGTTACATTTGTGCAATGTAATTACATTTGTGCAATGTAAAAGTAACATTAACTTAGCATTCATACAATATTGCAAAAAAGCAGCACAGACTCGTTCTGAAAATGTAGCCCTATGCACTTTTCTGGAGACCGTAAATTTTGTGGCTAGAGGTACGTATGGCTGCATTTTATTTTTTAAACAAACGCTATGGGGCGATATGGCGCCATTCCTTTCCGCGTTTACCAGCTGATCACTTACCTCCGTATGGACAGCTTTCCCGCTGTAACCAGTTTGTCCAGTTAGCTCGTCATGTACGTCAACGGACTTGAAATGCAGAGAGGTGTTGACCACGACGACAGGGTTCGAGTTCGGTGAAGAACAGTTCCAGAAAGTAGGTAAAACAAAAACAGAATCCAAAAAATAAAATAAACAAGTAAATAACAGGGTGAGAACGTGGTAAAAATCTGAAAACGTGGTAAAAATCAGACGAGGGCTTTTCTTTTTCCTGGATAGCTTTTGAAAATTGTTGGTTCGGTTTAGTTGGCTGGTTGGCAGATCAATCAATAAAATTGGTTGAGTTTAGAGAAGGAGGAAGGTGGGTCAATCGATCGGTCAGTCAGACGTTCAGTCAGTCAAAGAGTCAGTCAACAGTGGCCTCTGGTGGGTTAACGTGAGAACGGCAGGCGCGGATGGCACTCGCGAGAGAAATTTGAGATCTCAAAAAGCAAACATAGCAGCCTCTGGTGAATTTGAGAAAACAAAAACTGCAAAAAAAAAGTACCTCCCGGGACGTATTTTGCGGTCTCCAGAAATGTATCCAGAGGTACGTTTTCAGAATGAGCCTGGGTTGCATAAAAGAGTCAAAACTGCACTATTGAATTCCTCCATCACACACAACTGAAGATTTTAAACACATTTCTGATTCTGTATCCCTGGAATACACTATGTCCTGTTTTTCATCCCTTTAGATCTCTTTGGTCTGCGCTGAGTTCATATTCAATTGAACTGGACCAGAGTTCATCTGGAAGTAGACCAAGACCCATCTTTTCAGCTGTCTTAGTCCCTTTGTTTGGTGCGTACAAAGGTTTTGGATGGCAGCGTTCACACTTATTCAAAAGAGCCGCATTAACAGAATTAACTGAAACTAGAATATGTTTTAATTGAACACATCCTGACTCATGGTGACTCATACTGTCTCCAAAAACAGCCAAATTGCCACTATACTCTTTTCAAGTTAATTCCCAGTAATTCCCATAAAAATGAACACAAACATTTGATCTTTAACCCTTTTGTATAGTCTTCTTATGCCAGGGTTCTGCAACCTTTTGGCTTTGGAAGTGGTATTTTTGTGTACAATAGGGTTTTAACAGTATTACTACTTTTATTGATTCAACTTATCAATCAGGTACTTAAACGGTACTCTTATCTGTACTTTTTGTTATGTTAGGTTTAACAATCAAACAATTTTCCTGTAAAAGAATGTACTTAAAGAAATGTACTTATTTAAATGATCATCATACTCTAGTGGGTCTTATAGGCTACATATTAATGTCAAGCCAAGATTAATTTAAACATATTTTTTTAAACCAAACTACATCTCTCCTTTAGCACAAATACATTTTTGTGTTTAATATTTATTATGAAAACAAAGGCTTCCTACTTTACTCTATTCATCACCTTCACACACATACTCTCCCACACGTTTTAATTATCTTACCTTGGCTCCTTATTATGAGTGTGACTAATTAACAGCAGTTCATAAAACAAAAACCTTCCTTTCTTGGCCCAAACACACTTGGCGGAAGTCAAACATCTGCCAGTTTGAAACAGCTGCCGTCTTTCTTCAAAACCTGTTGCTATAAAGAGAAAGGCAGAAAGGTCGCTGGGCATCAGAGACAATGACCTATGCAACGGTTCCATTCCACTGACATCGGCCACAACATCAGCGCTGAGTGCGGTAACTTCCTCTCAGTCATAAAACATCCCTCCACTGAGGTTAACAGCAGGAGGAGAGGAGAAATAGAGCAGAAAAGGAGCGATAACGAAAGAGAGACAAAGAAAAGAGCAAGAGAACTAAAGCAAAAGCCCCCAATCTGCCGGTCCCGCTTCGCCACCTGTCAAAATCGTGGGAATTTACTAACCAAATGTAAGCAATCAGTGTAAACATTGGCTAGACCATTGAAGGCTAACCACAGTCAGAGTCCCAAAATCAACATGGCACTCAAAAACACAGTGCCAAAGTAAAGACGCAGACACCAGCTCTCAGAAGGCTGCTACACACACACACACACACACACACACACACACACACACACTTATCAAAGGCTGCTTGTAAGCCAGTGCTAATCTTCCACCACCACGCTTGTACATTCATTAGAAACTGAAATCATCACAGCGAAATTAGATGATGGTTTGGTTTAGTGTTGGCACTGCTTTCGCTTCCTTTAAAAAAAAAAAAAAAGAAGAAGTGAACGAGGGTTTTTTTTTGTCAGCTCAGCAAGTCTTGTTAGCAAGATATAATCTAAAGTAGTCCTTATCATAGCATAAAGTAAGATATGCAGCTTATCCAGGACTGCTACTTAAATCTGCACTGCCACGTAAAAAAGAAATTGCATTTAGCTGAGTAGTGAGTTTGCCATGTGAGTTGAATTTCATGATGAGGAGTAGGTGCTATAAAATAATACATAGACAATAAAGACAATGCATGTTTTTATATTGTGTTTTCCCACATTTGTCGCATGCAACAACAAATGTAAAGCATGACAAGTATAGCCCATTGCAAGAAGAGTCAGAGTTAAAAACTCTTACATATCAATCACAGCTCAAATGCACAAAATATTACTTTTTAAAACGAATGCAGAATTTTTCACACCAAGGATTCATGAGACCAATAGATAATGAATATTTTCAATAAATTATACTAAAATACACATCACTGATATACTTTCTTTTCCCAGAGATGGGTTGCAGCTGGAAGGGCATCCGCTGCGTAAAACATATGCTGGATAAGTTGGCGGTTCATTCCGCTGTGGCGACCCCAGATTAATAAAGGGACTAAGCCGAAATGAAAATGAATGAATGAATGATATACTTTCTTAATGGAAATAATCTTGGCCAGGTAAAAAAAAAAAAAAAAGTGGTTCAGCTGCCATACAATCGCATGCTCAGTGAATTAGTTAAAAAAAAAAAAAAACATGTCTGAACGACATATTCTTATTCCCCTGCACAATTAAAAGCCATTTAAAAGCATGATTTTAAATACCTTGTTGCATATATTGAAATGCATAGTACACCTTTGATTACCACTTGTAAGTTATTGTATGGTGTGTTTGCTTATTTATTAACTGAAACTTCGCGCACACACTTCAGTTCATTGTTTTATGCATTTTTTCAAGATCACAAAAACCTTTGGAGTGGATGCCTGAGGCTAAAACATTTTGTTGATTTGCGAAACCATCCAATAAGTGGCATACATTTGAGAACATTTAATACTGATTAATAAGTATCCCATGATGGACCTCATAAAGCATAGAATTGAAAGGATGGTTTTATAATACTCAAAAGGTGGCAATTTTCAAGAAGCAAACATAATAGAGTGTAATAGACTTTTTTTGCTCTCCACATAGTTTCCATATGCTAGTCAAGACTTTAGTATTATTCAGAAAAAAAGACTGTGCCCAAGCCGGTCTCCCTTTTTGATAGTGCTTTTTTTCAGATGGCACGTAAACCATTAAAGAGCAAGTAAGGGTGAGATTCTGGAGAATTTAGGATATCTCCAACCTATCATCAGCAGGCTTCCTCTCTCTGACACATGAGCGTGTCTGTGGAGGGAACAGGGTGTAACTCTGACCCTCCCTTTCTTTCAGAAACTCTCCAGTCAGTTAGTCAGTCTGTCAGTGAACTAATAATATCAACAACACCCATGAGCCCACATACAAGCACAGAAATCACAGAAAAATGACACATGTACTGTATGCACAGTAACACAAGCCGAGGCAGAGCCAGCTGCTCCTTTAAGACTGAGCAAGTGGAGAGCGAACAGAAAGGGAGGGAGAACCTATACTCGCAAATGTGGAACATCAAATTGGTTGTTCTGAAGAACTCCCAGTGTGCGGTTACATCAGCTGAGCACAGGGAGCAAGAACGAGAGAGAAAAGAAAGAGGGGGGAAAATAGGGCATTTGACTAAAGCCTACCTCACGCACAGCTGCAGGGGAGGCAGGTGGCAGTTTGTTCCCTTCTGTCCTGTGGCGGAGACCCCAAATTTGGCGAGCCAGCCAGGATGTGTTGGTCACAGTGCACTTTTGTCCTCTTCTATCCTGATATCTGTCTTTCTACACCCTGTTGCACTGTTGTCACTGCATTGCTGCGTCGTTTGTCAAACTTTCAAACGACTGTCAAGACAGAAGTAAGAGCGAGAGAGGCTGGATGGAAAGTTTTAAAGAGAGACGAGTGAAAAAAAAAAAGTTCTAACTGAAGCGGTTTCAATTTCCTGAAGTACCTTGCACTCTCTCTCTCTCTCTCTCTCTCTCTCTCTCTCTCTCTCTCTCTCTCTCAGTGTTTGAGCCCTACCAGAGGCAGTAAGCTGGCTGAATCGGGACGGCAAGAGCCATCTGTTAAAACACGCCTGCCTCTTTTGCTTTACTCACATTCTCTTTCAAACGCCGAGCGACCGAGAGAAGAGGAGGAGGAGGGGGAGGCAAAGAAAGAGAGATACTGAAAAAGAGAGGCTGTACTGCCTGCTGGTACCCAATCTGAACACACAAACACTTTCATAGGGCAGCACAGGCGGAGCTTGCAGACAGAGAGAGTGAAAGGGGAAAGCTTGGCTTCGGCGTGCAGTATTCATGGTTATTCATGTGGCTTCTACCTTCTGGGCTTAATAGTGCGAGTAAGCCAGAGGAGCAGCACTTCAGAAACAGCTTCAGCCACACACACTTGTTAGGAATCTGAAGCAACTTCTGGTAATACAGACAGAAACGCAATTAAACAAGTCCTGTCTGTTTTTATGCCTGGTGGATTTTAAATGCAATGTCAAGCTTTTACTAGAGATTTAAAAAGGGACTTATTTAAAATGTTATCAATTTCTTTTTTTATTTTATTAAATATAACAGTACGTTTGGTCCCCTTACATGCTTCACAAACAACTTTAAGGAAATTATGTTGTTCCAAAATATATATTTTATATATATGTTTTCCCTTATATACAGTTTTTACGAAAGTATAGTTTTTAATATCTGAAAAAAGAGGGTGAATTGATGAATACAACTTCAAATCAAGTTTTGAGTTCCCAAAAGAACAATTCAGTTAACAGTTTCTTTAAAATGTTAATGTTAAAAGGTCTTTAACAAAGCCATCAATGTTTATAAAGAAACTTTATCTTTCAGATTATACTTAAATTAAATCAAATTTAAAACAAACTTCCTCAAAGTTTGAGCTATCCTCCAAAACACAGGTACATGACACCCTTGAGTAAAACAGATTTTTTGATTAAATGCAAGAAGTCAATGAAGCTTTATACTTTATGCTTGTGTCGATTTTTCCATTTCTCCACCTGCTATTCCTGAGCACAGCGAGGCGAGAGAATGTTCTATGAGAATGATATAAATGGTACATGGTGAACCTGTAAGGTTATCCACCGCCTCCAAGGCCTCATGTAACAGATTTAACTAAGACCGGAATAGAACTCAAGGATTTCAATTATCAAGGGAAACGGGAGCGAGAAACTAGATTTTTACATTTCCTGAAGAAAATGTAAGTAAGTGCTTGCCCCTGCAAAACTAACCAACTCAATGCTAAGATGGTTGCTAGGTGATTACTAGATGACCTTTATTTCAGTCAGAATAAAATCATTCTGACTCATAAAATCAAACTTGCAGTGGAAAGCAATATCTGAGAACACTGCTTGGTCTTATTTGAAGTTATCAAATCACGAGTAAAAGACCAGATTTTTAAGCACATTTCATGAGTTACTTATATTATGAAACACCATATATATAAAACTACAATGAGATTATTAAAAAGGAAAACTGATCAAAGTAGACAATACCATCTGAGAACACCTCACAGTTATTGATGGTAATTTCTTTAATTATCTGACAAAGCCGAACCTGCACTGTGCAACTTTTAATAATCCTTTAGGGTTGTAGTTTGTCAGACTGTAAGAACATGATGAAAAAACATGATGAACACGGAAAAAAACAGTATTGACATTTCCCTGTGTTAATTTGAAGTTTTCTTGCTAATTGTGTCATCAGGTTCAGTGCTATTGGTTCCTGGTTTGACAGCTGTTGTAAGAAATGTCACATGACAAAGTCTCAAAAATTCTGTAGTCTATAAAATTGCAATCTCACTAACTACCCCCCAAAAAAGCTGGCCATTCAGAAAAGACAACTGCACGAGAGGACTGTATAATGTGAAGAATCTCAATGGGCAATGTTTACTTTATTGAAAAAAGCATGTTTACTTTATTTGGGTCCAATGACAAACATTTTGTTTGGTTCATTATTTAAAACTTTAAATAATGAAATGGCCAACCTAGAGTTCTGATCTAAACCTGATTAAAAACCTCAAGAAAATCCTTGGCATCAAAGTATGGGCATATGAACATTTGTGCCAACCTGCCTTAATTTTTCAAGTGGTAAAATACCCCGCATCATACAAAAACAAGGTGTCTGTGGATGAAAGTCTGAAAAACCCTGTCCTCCATCACTTTACGGCCAATGAAATTTCAATTATATTATTACAGATGGATTAAGCTTTAGTTGATAAAATTGATGGTGACACGGTGGCTCAGTGGTTAGCACTGTAGCCTCACAGCAAAAAGGTCGCTGGTTCGAGTGGGTTTCCTCCGGGTGCTCCGGTTTCCCCCCACAGTCCAAAGACATGCGCTATAGGTGAAATTAATAAACTAAATTGGTTTTAGTGTATGTGTGTGCATGTGAGAGTGTATGTGTGTTTCCCAGTACTGGGTTGCAACTGGAAGGGCATCCGCTTTGTAAAACATATGCTGGATAAGTTGGTGGTTTATTCTGCTGTGGTGACCCCTGATGAATAAAGTGACTAAGCCAAAGAAAAATGAATGAATTAATGATAAAACTGATTTTGTGTAACACAATTACTTAATTTTTACATCACTGCACATGTGCAAAACTTTCCAAGAATAATTTTTAAACTGATCAAGGGTTTACAGGTCATATCAATCAAATTAGAAAGTTTAAACCACCTCTAACATTCCAAATTAAATTTTTATACCAATTTTGTTCCAACTGGTATGGTTGCATGTACCTTTTTATATGAATTGGACTACTAGTCGTATTTCAGACAGAAAATTAGAGTCCATGTATATGCAACTAATGATAGATATAGGCTCTTAAATAAACCACCAGTTTTCTTGTCAATATAAGTGAGTGTAAGGATTTTTTTAGGCCTGTTTTACCATCTAACAGGCAAAAAAGACAAGTCTGCAAGAAAAGTAGTTTTTTTCTGTTTGGAAAGTTCTACCATATCAGTTTAAATGACAATACACATCTATATTAAGCATACAGTAAAATACATCTATCAAAAACCTCTGACTGTCAATTTTTGTATGTATTTACTCCTTTTTATATATTGGCCTACTGTGAGCCATTGGACAGGTGGAAGCAGCATCATAGAAACTTTTCAAAGAGAACTTTTGTCATCCTGGAAACCTCAGTGTTGCTTTCTGAATGCTCTGTGAAAAAAGCAGGAAAGAAAATAAGAGAATGATGAAGGGAGTATAGGACAGGCAAATGAAAGCACTGGAGGAGAAGGGGTAGACAAATAGTTTCCATATCAAAGTAAAGTTTCCTCTCTCTCGCTCTCTCTCTGTTTATCCACAATCTCATTGCATTCCATTCTTTCCTGGTAATAGAGAAAAGTGCCTACCTCTTTTTTCTCTTCCTCTTGCTGAGGCATCAGAAGCTAAAGGTTGCATATATCTATCACTGTCTGAGTGGCAGGAAGCTGACAAATGCCCTGGCGCTGGCTTTTAAGAGTCATTCATTTAGAAAAGACACCGCACAGCGAGGAGATTACACGTGGAAGATCAGAATTTGCTCTATAACCAATCCCACTCTCAAACTAATGGGCATGATGGATTAAATTTAATCTGGATCTTTTCAGGGGGAGTCGCATGAAAGCAGCCGGGCAACTGGATCATGGCTTGAACTTTATTTGCTCTCTCCAAACTGAGCTCTCAAAATCCAGATTAGATTCATTCACATTAAGGAGAGACTAATCTGATGTGTTTATGTGCTGTTCTGCACTTACCTTCTAATACAAACATATACACACAAATGCACATGAGCATATAAAGTGCTTCAAATGATAAACTCCACCTTTAAATACTCAGAGGTTAAGTGCAATAGAGCTGTTTTATCCATATTGTGTCAAAAACATGACATTAAATGTGCAGAATGTTATTGTGTCCATTTTAATGGGTACATAAATTAACCAAAGTGAACATATTTACCATTAGCCCTTTCCTTTTAACAGTGTTCAATTTGGCCTTTGTGGACTTTCAAAAGATGCAGACTCTGAATTGGGATTTGAACAATTACATTAAATTAATAATTCAGTGGAGTTTGCATGTTCTCCCCGTGTTGGCGTGGGTTTCCTCCGGGTGCTCCGGTTTCCCCCACAAGTCCAAAGACATGCGGTATAGGTGAATTGGGTAAGCTAAATTGTCCGTAGTGTATGAGTGTGAATGAGTGTGTATGGATGTTTCCCAGTGGTGGGTTGCAGCTGGAAGGGCATCCGCTGCGTAAAACATATGCTGGATAAGTTGGCGGTTCATTCCGCTGTGGTGACCCCAGATTAATAAAGAGACTAAGCCGAAAAGAAAATGAATGAATTAATAATGATTCAGTGTGTTGCACGGTGGCTCAGTGGGTAGCACTGTCACCTAACAGCAAAAAAATATCCTGGCTTTCCCCCACAGTCCAAAAACATGTGGTACAGGAAAACTGAATGTAAAACCCCAAATCAGAAAAAGTTGGGACAGTATGGAAAACGCAGATTAAAAAAAGAAAGTAGTGATTTCTAAATTTACTTTGACTTGTATTTCATTGCAGACAACACAACAACTATTATTTATTGTGTTTCTCATGATTTGTTGGAGCAGTAAAGCATTTACCACTTTGTAATGTTGTCCCATTCTTCCTGCAAACAACTCTTAAGGTGGGCAACAGTACAAGGTATTCGTTGTTGCATTTTACTCTATGTACTTTTCAGCATTAATTGTGCCATCACAGAAGTGTAAGTTACCTTTGCCAAGGCACTGACACAACCCAATACCATAACAGACCCTGGCTTTTGGATTTGTTGCTGCCAAAAGTCTGGATAATCTTTTTCTTTTTTGGTCCAGAGCACACGGTGTCCATTTCTCCCCCAAAAATACTTGAAATACTGATTAATCTGACCACAGTACATGTTTCCACTGTGTGATGGTCCATCCCAGATGCCTTTCAGCCCAAAGAAGTCTTCTGGACACTGTTAACATAGGGCTTCCTTTTGGCCCAGTACAGTTTTAACTAGCATTTGTGGATGTAACTACATATTGTGGTACTTGACAAAGGTTTGCCAAAGTATTCCTGAGCCCATGTGGTGATATCGCATATAGATGAATGACGATTCTTAATGCAGTGCCGCCTGAGGGATCGGAGATCACGGTTGTTCAGCTTAGGCTTGCGCCCTTGTCCGCATTGAAATTCCACCAGAGTCCTTGAATCTTTTAATGATGTTATGCACTGTTGAAGTTGAAATATCTAAATATCTTCCTATCTTTCATTGAGGAACATTGTTTTTAAACAGTTCAATAATTTTCTCATGTATTTGTTGGCAAACTGGCGATCTGCGGCCCATCTTTGATCCTAATGGATTAGACCTTTCTTGGATGCTGCTTTTGTACCAAATCATAATTACAATCACCTGTTGACATCACCTGTTTCAAATCACATCATTATTTAACCAGTTTACCTGATTAATAGCCCTAAATTGCTCCTGTCCCAACTTTTTTGGAATGTGGTGCAGGTCTGAATGACAGGAAAGGATGTATATTTACAAATTAAATGAAGTTGACCAGACAAAACATGAAATATTTTGTGTTCATATTGTCTGCAATAAAATACACGTCAAAGTAAATTTGGAAATCACTACTTTCTTTATTTGTTTGCTTTTTTCCATACTGTCCCAACTTTTTCTGATTTGGGGTTGTAGTAAATTGACTGTAGTGTGTAACACAAAGCACTTTTCTGTGCATGCCTCTGCGTTCCAAAGTTAAAGCTTGATGGACTTTGACCTGCGAAATCACATCACATAATTGCATGAGATCATAAGAATATCAAAACATGACCTCTCTGTACAGAAATGGAAAAAAATGCAGCAATTTTCCTGCTTATCAGTGTCCAATCATCTTGTTTTATAACAGCCAATAACAGACAGTCAGAGCAGCCAATAACATTTGTCAACAAGCATTATGTTTGGGTCCCGCTCCCAATTTGAAACTTCCTGTACGTGAGAAGTTCACATTTGCAGGTTTCTTCAGGTGTAGACTAATGTAATTCGCTCGAGAGCTGCGTTTGTGCGCTTGCTTTGTTTTGTCCCATATTTGGTGCCATAGTGTAGCATTTTGATTGGTTGTGTTCGAAAAAGGAAAGCAAGTCACTTTCTGTTCAATATGTTTGTTTTATGTAGAGAATTGATTGTAGAGTTTGGAAAAAAAATGTTTTATGCAATTGAGTTTAAGGCTAAGAAATAGCTTAGGATTTCAGAAATTTGATGTGTAATTTTGCATTTTGAGTGAGAGGTTTCAGAAACCATGTGACATAAAAAGATTTTGTATCTAAGTAGTTGGAAAAAACTCTTCTATTGTTAAAAGTAATTTAGATTTATCAAAGCCCCCAGTCAAAAGCCACTGCTCTGCGCTTTGTGCATGTGTGCGTGTGTGTGTTCAAGCAGCTCTATACACCAAAAGGCAGGCTAATCATAATATTCATTATTTGTTATCTGGATGCCAAACAGAGCAGGTTCTGCCCCAATAGCTTCAGGCTTGAGCTCTGCCACTCCAATCAGCTGCATCTACAAGGAGGAATTATAATTACACAAAATCCCTTACAAATTACTACCAAGAACAGTATAATGCTGAACCCTCAGGTGAAACGTCAGCTAAACACACTTCAGAGGCTGCTGATTACAACTGAATGGCTTTCATTGGAGTGTGAGGTAGAGAGATAAATGGCGGGAGCTAAAAATGAAAATTAGATAAATGCACAAGAGGCATTGGCATATTAAAAAAAGAAAAGGACAAACGAAACAGTTTTTTTCATTGTTGCCCTAAAGAGCAATAGTTCAAAACAAAGAACACATCTCCAAAAGCTTGTCATAATTAAAGATACTAAAAACAGCACCAAAAAGATATATAGTAATAAAATGTAAAAAAAAAAAAAAGAAGAATGTATTGTATAAATGTATTGTTCATTGTTTCTTCATGATAAATAAATGGTAAATATATGGACTAATATGAACTAATGGAACGTGTTACCAAGAGAGTGACACATTGTAAAAGTATCTGTAAATTAGCTGGTTTATTAACTAACAATAAAAAATACATTTGTTGCAGTATATATTCATCTTTGTTAATGATATCTAATAAAAATACAAATGTTTATTGTTAGCTCTAGTCCATGCTCACTAAATGCAAAGGTCTATTTTAATAATGAATTAGTAAATGCTTAAATGTATACATCAATAATAAAAACATAGAAGTCATTTTGGTAACTGATTTGTTTGTTTTGTTTTTGCAACGCAACACAAGAACATTTTGAAGGGGTAGTTCACCCAAACAATTAAATTACCTCACTATTTACTCTCCCTTGTGTAGTTTTAAACTTGTATGAGTTTCTTTCTTCTGTTGAACACTAAAGATGATATTTTGAAATGTGCTGGTTGATGGTAACCATTAGCTGTATTTAGAGGCTGTATCCTTCGAAGGATGCAAACTTCAAAAGTGAGTCCATTGAAGTCCATGCAGGCCAAACATAGGGTTGTAAAATGAGACGGTGTAGCCTACAGAGGACTGATCTCATCCCCTAGCAACATGGCTGCTGCCATTAGTAGTACACTGAAAAAATTATACAAAGATGATTTCTGTGGATTTACTGCATTTTGTAGAGTTAAGTGATTGTAAACAGTTTATTTGGGCTGAACTTAAACAAACAGATAAAGTTGAAGATTACTAAGTTTAATTTGTTTGTTTAAATTCAACCCATACAAATAATTTTTCAGTATAGTAACATTTGTACTGACTTTTTCTTAAAGAGATTTTAAAATGATCGGAAGGCAAAATAAGATTCCCAAACTGTATGAATATATTTAAATTGGTCCATATGTAAACTGTTTATAAAATCCCTTTTTTTAGTCTATTCGTTTTTAACATTTAGTTAGATATTGAATTTGGTAGCTCACGTTGCTAGTTTTGTGGTGAACAATTCATCTGTGCATGTCATTAGGAAAAAAATGTTTGCCCTTGTAATCTAAAATTGAAATCTGAAAATGTATTTCATGAATGTTTTCAGTTAAATTCTCAGATTACATCTGTCTGAGGTATTGGTGTAACGCCCGGAGGGCGGAGGATGACATCACGAGAGGGAGACGGAGAAACATTACAAAAACGGGTTTATTAAACACTTACGGGAAACATACACAGGAAGACAGGACGAGACCCACACGAACCAAAGGACGAGACCAAAATACCAGACGACGAAGGACACAGACGAAAGGGTAGAAATAGAGGAAAGGATGATTACGTTAATGACACAAGAGGGATGAGTACAGGTGAAACAGATTAACAATGACGGTGGCAGGAGAAGGACAACAAAAGCACATGACAAACAACGGATGACGTGGACGAACACTGACAGTACCCCCCCCTTTTGAAGGCGCGGTCCCCGCGCCTTCAACAGGAAACAAGGAGGATGGTAGAAGGGGAGGGTACAAAGGAGGAGTCCAAGGGGGAGACAGGAAGGGAACCGGAGCAGGAGGACCCAGGACACAGCCAGAAGGACGGCCCCGGGCGGAGTCGAGGAAGGGAGGGTCCATGGAGGAGGAGTGGCTGCTGACTCCAGGGGGCCGACCGAGGGAGACGCCGCTGATGGCGGTGGAGCCCAAGGAAGGGACGGAGAGCCGAAGGGCGAAGGTGACGCCGAGGCTTCTGAGGGCCGGGCGAAGCAGGCGGCTCACCCGAGCAAGGCGACGGCGGGGTTCCGGAAGCCCGCGGCGTAGCCAGAGCGACAGAGGACCAAGGCGTAGCTGGAGGGATGGAGGAGCTCAACGCAGCCGGTGGGACGGTGCGATGAGGTGCAGCCGGATGAGTGGAGTCCAGAGGCGTAGGAAGGGCGACGACTGACCAAGGTGGAGCCGGAGGGACGAGGGAGCCTGGCGGAGCTGGTGGGCGGACGGCCCACGACGAAGACGAGGGAGGAGTGAGCCAACGCGGAGCCCTAGGGTCGAAGGGCCGAGGTGGAGTCCGCAGCTCGGAGGCCGTAGGAGCTGACGCTGGGCGACACCCTCCAGAGGGTGACGCAGACAGGTAGCGCCCACAAGCGAGCTCCATTTCCGGAGCTGGAGCGAGAGCTGGGGGGCTGGCTGACTGCAGCAGTGCTGGAGCTGGATGACTGGCTGCAGTTCTGGGGGACCGTGGGAAGCTACTCATGACCCTGGAGCTGAGGCTTTTCCGGAGAAGGAAGATTAAAAAACTGTGCGGAAACAGTTGTTTGCTGTCTGGAAACAGCGGCAGGCAGATGCTGTCTAAAAACAGCGGAAGATTAAAATTAAAGCTCCAGAAGCCAGTGAGTAGCCTCCCAGTGTCCAGTCGGTGTCCATCTGCATAGGGGGGGTGGGCGGGACTCTCGCTGATTCCGCGGGTAGCCGCCAGGACTCCCCCTCGGGGCGGTGTTGTCGGCACACACACCTGGTCAGACGGGACTTTGAGCTCCTCCATCTCGGCGCAATTCCGCTCTGTCGCTCTAGAGGGCGCTGGCTCATTGGCCGGGGGTTGCTCTCCGTCTGCGGTGGGCTCTGGCAAGCGCTCCCTGCAGGTGGACGATGTTGTTTGGCTGGTCACTGGGTCGGGAGTGGCACTGACGAGATCCTCCAGGAAGGCGGTGAGTAGAAATATTTTACTCGCCAGTGTCCACTCCATCTTTGCGGCGGTGTTGCCCTGAGGACCATCTTCGGGCGATCGTGCTCTGCCAGAGATGATGGGCGCGCAGAGCACGTCGCCCGGAAAGCTGTTGGCAGTAGCTCGGATATGGTCCTCAGGGCTGCTTTCCCCCTGCTCCAGCAGGTGGTGACGGGAAACGGAAGGGCGGACGGGATTCAGGGGAACACGGAGGGAGGAAAATAAAACACTGAGGGCAAAACAGACTAAAAAAAGAAAATCGGGGAAAAGCGCGCCGCTAACTGTGGGTCTGGTATTATGTAACGCCCGGAGGGCGGAGGATGACATCACGAGAGGGAGACGGAGAAACATTACAAAAACGGGTTTATTAAACACTTACGGGAAACATACACGGGAAGACAGGACGAGACCCACACGAACCAAAGGACGAGACCAAAATACCAGACGACGAAGGACACAGACGAAAGGGTAGAAATAGAGGAAAGGATGATTACGTTAATGACACAAGAGGGATGAGTACAGGTGAAACAGATTAACAATGACGGTGGCAGGAGAAGGACAACAAAAGCACATGACAAACAACGGATGACGTGGACGAACACTGACAATTGGGGCGTGGTTAACATACTTAAACATGCCCCTTTAACTGTCCGTAATGACAGTGCTATGCCAACAAACCGAAATGGTGTGGAGGATGTTAGGTAATTGCAATAACTCTCCCCAAACCCTTTTCCCAATCTTTCTGAATAAAATGTCTACTTTCCTACAGCCAGTTATCTTGAAGAAGAAAATTAATAAGTTACGCCCACTGTCTTCTAATTTAATATTCAGTTTCCCTATGAACTGTGTTAAAACAAAAACAAATGGTTGGCTCATGTGCACTTTAAAACTATAATCCAGAGTTTTTAAAAAGCCCTGCCATTATGAGCAGGCAATGAATTTTGGAATGTTTGAGGTCGCGAAGGACCCCATGGTTGTACATTTCATTGCTTGGGAAACGAAGGACGCATTTGGAGGCTGCATTTGAAGGAGCCTTTGAATTTGTTTGAATTGAGACAGCATTTGTCGCATCGCCATGACACCAACACCCTTCAAATGAGTCCTTAAGGGGATCCAGCCTCTGACATGAGACAGCTATTGACTTCCGTTGTAGCAAAAAAATATACTATGGAAGTCAATGTGTACCATCAACCAGGATTCTTTAAAATCTTCCAAAACTTAGTTTGTTTTCAACAGAAGAAAGAAACTCAAATAAGATTTCAACAAGTGAAGAACGAGTAAATGATGACAGAGATTTCATTTTTGGAACAAAATGTGGTAATACTTTATAATAACTCAATTTATAACAAACTATTTATAATTAACTAAGACATTAGTAAGCAGTTTATAAATACAGCTACAAATGCTGTGTACTTGACATTATAAATGTGCTTAATAATACTTTCATACTTCGTTACTGGTTAATTATTCATTACTATATTAAGTATTGGATTATTTACAAACTATTTGTATTTGAGTACTTGGTGATTTGTAAGATCATTCAGAGTTAGTAAATGATTAATAAAAATTCATTTAGTCATTCGTTAATTAATTTGTTCAGTTGTTCAAGATTTAACTCTTTGCATAAGCATGTTACCATCTATACCAAACATCCTTTTTAGAATTTGCCAATGAACACGCCAAGACTCGGAGCAGAAGTTGAGTCCAAACTGCTGCCAGTATTAACCTAAAAATAATAAAGCATCAGTCCGCATTGATGCCTTCTGCCACAGGGGAGCACTTTTGGCAGATATACAATCAAATGTCACAAGGGATAAAATCCCTTGAACGCTTTTGAGATGTGACATTAAAAGAATCGAAGAATACGAGATAAAACTGCAAATGTGAGCCAACAGAATTTTTTTTTTCCTCATGCAGGAACTAGCAGAGAATTTGTGTTGGTGATATCCTGAGAACATGAGCTGTGGTGAGCTTCTCAGAACTGCGTGGTTTGATTAGGCGATAAACACGGGTTTACAGTAAAATCCAAGTGAACAAGAACAACTCCACGGTGGCAAACATCACCCAGTGATCTGTCTATACCTGTTACAAAGAAAAAAAGAATGTGAATCAAGGCCAGCTGTCCCAGAATGTGAAAGTGTGTTGAATGACACACACACCCCGCACAGACTTGAGAAGGTTAATAAGGTGGAGCTGTCATAAAAACTCCCTTTACCTTCTCCCTCGCTGTCTTGTTCCTGACATTGAGAAGGTTACCATGACCACGTCAGAAATGAAAAAGGAAGAGAGATGGAGAAGGGCGAGAGAAAATAACAAGGCGGATAGATATGAAAACACGGGTGATGGAATAGACAGAACTGGAAAAGATAAACGTGTGTGTGTGTGTGTGTGCATGGGTGCGTGCATGCATGCGTGTGTGCATAACCGAGTCCCAGCTCTCTATCATAGATGTACTCGGAGTTCCAACAAACAAATGAATCCTCAGTTCCTGTCCCGATCTCTCAAATAAGCATCCCAGACATAGAGAGCAAGCCCACGCATTTTCCTTCAATTATATGTGCTCAGAGCACCTCAAAAACTCCTCAGACAGGAGGAAGTCAGTCTATTAGGCATGAAAGTCAAATCTGGAAATTGTTGGCTGAAATTGGATGTGTTATTGGAATAAGACACGAGCATAATGCTGCCACTGAGACTGGAACTGTACGAATGTATTCCAGTGCCTACCGAACCAATTAGTTTGTGTGTTTTGATGTGACTTGTTTATAGGATTGGGTACCAAAACCCAGTGGCAATATGGTACTGGTATGTGCTTGGAGCAAATCAGAATGCAAATGTTGGTGCCTCGTTTAGTGGCACTTAAATTCCTAAGCTGTCAATTGAAATCGTAAGTGTTGGATGCAGAGGACTGGAAATGTGCTTCTTTAAAGGTCCCGTAAAATTAAAATAAATTAAAATTGCTCCAAAACAGTGACAAGAATTTGTATTTAGAACAAATAAACCTGATATAAACATCCAAAGCTTGCAGTTTGTCACTTCCGCCTAAATGGGTCAACGTTTTATTTCACGACACCTCATACTTCAATGATGTTCAATTCAATCATGACCAATCAAATGCTCTCTAGTATCTGGCAAGCCCCGCCCCCTTCAAGACGCTTCTCATTTGCTTTTCATTTGATGTGCTTGAGCTCAACCACACTCACCTGCAGAGCTATGATAAAAACAAAACGCTATTGGCTATTTATTGGCCTCTCTTTATGTTTCAGTTGAGATTACGTCAAATTTTGAATAATAAATGCACATTTCAAAGCACTTCATGGGAGCTTTAAATAAATGGAAAGTACTTTAAATTAGTAACACATAAGTATTATCTGTGCACAGCCATGCATGTAACCATGCTTATTCCATGATCTGTTAAAATTCTTGATTCTGATTGGCTAGAAGGTGTGCAATAAAATCATTTAATGCACAGGTAGTTCCAGTAAGGTTTAACCACAGTTCGAAATACAGGCGCTTTCCTCAAACATTAGTAGTAACAGCTCAGTGACAGTTGCCAGAGTCTTCCTACACGCCTCTGACTGAAATAAGTGGTTCATAATCAAAGAAATGAGCCGCTATTAATCACAAATGAGTTGGTCAAACAGTGTATTTATTTGTTTAATCATTTACTTTCTGACATGTATATCTGATGCTTGCAAGCGGAGACAATTTGTATCTAATTTCTGCACAACTTTAAGAAAAAACGTCACTCTTCTGGTTGAATTAAACATTACATTCATGATAAATAGTTGCTCACTCTGAAAACAAAAGCACATTTTTAAAGTCCAAAGTTCAAACTTCCAAGCCAGGCAATTGAGTCAGATATGAAAGCACCAGCTGATTGAGCAGTCTCGCGTATAAAAATCTGCAGCACATATTTAAAAACTGCAAAAATGGGCATTTATTAATATGACAGTGTTGTGGACAGTGTGAGGACCAGCAACATATCCAGGTATTTCTTTGAGACCCAGACCAAAAAAAAATTATGTGCACCCCTGGTTAATATTAGATATTACATGACCCATTGTCATTTACATGTACAGCACAC
>CAIGQW010000317.1:8847463-8862968 GCA_903798125.1 Danio choprae | reverse complement strand
AGATGGTTTAATAAACATCCTAGTTCCAGAAAATTTGAATTTTCTGCCTATTTGATTGATGTGTCAGGTCTTACAGGGTTAAGTAGGGTAAAATTGCTTTCAGAAATATGCATATATACATGGAAAATAATGCAGGTGATATCACACAGCCTTGGGGTACTCCAGTGTTCAAAACTACCTCTTACCTTATACTTTATTTTATTTATTTAATAAACTAAACTGCTGCAAATCCTCACACTTAGCTTTCCCCGTCATAGCCATTAAAGTCCATGAATAATACTAAATTACCACAAACAATATTTGTAATTAAGCAATTTTAATTCATTGAATATTTATTCCAAAATTGTCACTGCAGATTAACATCCTCCAGTTCTGTAATATGCCCTTTAGACATGCAAATTGCTCAACACAAAACACAGACGTTACATAGTGTACTGTGAGCATATGGGTTGATTTTTGGATGAAACTGAGTGGCTTCATTTAAGACCAAATTCATCAGGAGTGTGTTATGCCGTTATGAAACCCTCAAAAGCGTAAAATGTCCACTTTTCTGATCCGGGAGTTTTAAAACACTCGAGTGAATAAAACATTGTACCTCTTAGCCCAGAGAGGAAGTGAATTTTATACAGGAATGTGATCGCTAATGGTCTGAGTGACTATACTAAGTGGCTGTAATGTTAGACGGGAGCTAAAATTGATGGACTTGATGATGCAATATGCCATGCCAAGCAGCCGCTGACTTTGGCTCTGGAAACTCGCTGCTAATGTCACCCAAATATTAGGCATTTTCATTGCGCCAGTGTGCATAGCCACCAAACATGGATGTGCACCCACTCTTCATCTCAGCTAAAAACACGCTATTGGCAGGCAACCATAATCACGTGAACACACACTCATATATACAACACACTGCCAGCAAGGCCAGTTTGTGAGGCCATTATTATGGAGTCCATTGTATCACAGTGTTTCCTAGAGAATAACAATGCATTCATTCAGCCAAAAACCATATGTCTTCATTAATCGAGGGATGAATCATCTTCTTTTGAGAGCTATTTATCTAAATATTGCACTGCATCAGATTATTTTCCCATCAGAAACTAGATTATTAACTGGATGTCTTGGAAAGTGACTGTTTTAAGTGTAAACTGAAGTGGGCATCTCAAGGATTCATTGATTCATTCATTCATTTTCTTTTCGGCTTAGTCCATTTATTAATCTGGGGTCGCCACAGCAGAATGAACTGCCAACTTATCCAGCATATGTTTTACGCAGCAGATGCCCTTCCAGCTGCAACCCATCACTGGGAAACATCCATACACACTCATTCACACACATACACTACGGACAATTTAGTTTACCCAATTCACCTATACCACAACCGGGGAAACCGGAGCACCCGGAGGAAACCCACGCCAACATGGCGAGAACATGCAAACTCAACACAGAAATGCCAACTGACCCAGTCGAGGCTCGAACCAGCGATCTTCTTGCTGTGAGGCGATCGTGCTACCCACTGCGCCACCGCGAGGCCCCATCTCAAGGATAAAAACAACAAATTTTTTGCTCATCCATGGGGATGCGGCTCCACTCATTTGACTCCACTTTAAAAGGAAAAATGGCAGATAAAAAGAAAGTGCTGCAGATTATTGAAAGTATGATGAAATTTATGGGGAAGTGTTGTCAGATATCAAAGTTATGAAGTCAAGAGAGAGAGACTGAAACCAGCTTACTCGAGACTGTCAATCTAGCTGTCAGTTCCTCTATTAAAGGTTAAAGTTAAAAGTTTAAGTTCAAACTAAAGTTGAAAGACGTAATGCAGTCAACTAAGACCTTTGCAAAAAATAAAAGTAAAAGAAAAGCTAACAGTCTAGTGGTGGTATCCTGATATGGCACTCAAAGATGTTTTTAAAAATTCCATACTTAGCTAAATTTTATAAATGAAGCTTTAAAGCTGGTGAATTTGTTGTGCACATAATGATAGGAAGAAGCAAGCAAGTTTAAATTTAGTTTGGCAAATGTAAGGAAAGATGGTTATTTTGCTGAGTTTTTTCAAAATTCATAGAGTATGCTAAAGTTTTTTGAGTCAATGCAAATCTTTTTCTTGTCTTGTGTGTAAATGAAAGTTTTCCAGAAGAATTAAAGTTTTTTTTTGAGTGAGCACAAATGATTTGTGGAAGATGATTTGCCTCACAGCAAGAAGGTCGCTGGTTCGAGTCCCAGCTGGGTCAGTTGGCATTTCTGTGTGGAGTTTGCATTTTGTCCCCGTGTTCACGTGGGTGTCCTCCAGGTGTTCCGATAAAAAAATCCCCCCGTCCACCCAATCTCCTCCTTTTCCTCCTTTACCAAGGGGAGATCTCTGCACATGTACAATATTCCTGCTGATAAAAAAAAAAAAATAAATAAATAAAAATGTACTTGTGGAGTTGATATAGTGCACTGAAGTGGAGATGGCTTCACAGAGGAGAACATACTAGTTTTTACAAGGGAGTAAAAACTAGAACGTACTAGTTTTTACAAGGGAGTAAAAGTGTATTTAATCAATGACGGTAAACAAAGATCATGAAGTCATATGTTATACTGCTTGTCTGGTTTCCACAGGCTGGCATGTTTGCAGTAAGCACAAGGGTCCCTGCTGTTCAAAACATGTATTGCAATTCATTAAACATCCCAAACAATAGAATAGTCACATATTTAAATAGATTTTCAACAGGCTCACAGTGAATACACACCTATGTGAGAGCGAAAGCTAATGCTTTGAGGGAGAATGCAAAAGTTTTGTGAACAAATGCAATGGTTTTGCAGGCAAATGCAAATGTTCTATGAGAACAAGTTTTTGAAAACAGAAAAAATGTTTTGCTACAGAATGCAAGAATACTGCCAAGTGTTTTGTGAGATAATGTGAATGCTATTTGAAAGAATGTAAGAGTTTTGTGAGAAAATACGAAATAGACTGGCCAAAGAAGCCAATGCTTTGTGAGAAAATGTGTTGCAATGCAACAGTTTTGAGATTGAATGCAAATATTTCAAGAGAGAATGTAAAAGTTTTGCAGATGAATACAAATGCTTTGAGGGTAAACGTCAACTGTGTGTGAACAATTGCAAATATTTAGAAAAAAAATGCAAATGTTTTGCAGCGAGGTATATAGTGATAAAACAATCAATCTTTCAATACACCGTTTACAAAGACATTTTTTGTTAGTAGGTAATTTTGTCCTCCCTTCACTGTCTGAGAATTTTGTTCGATTTTTGTCTGGTTCATTTCTTGTTTAAAATGAGAACATTGATTTTAGCTTTATTTTATTCTCTTTTCTTTTTCTTTTTTTTTTTTATAGAACATAGTGATGCATTGTCAAATTGCAGCTCTCTTTTCTATTCGAGGTTTGCTTTATAAACACAATACAAAAGCTGGTAAATTGCTGCATTTTGTGCAGTGCGTGTCTGTCCATCTTTCTCACAAATGGCCTCTCAGTGCCTTTCCTCCTTCTTTGTGCCTCATTTTCACCCTTTATTCTTTCAAACTTCCCCAGGCGCGATAAAAAGGTGAAATATCTGAGCCTTTGACAGAGTTATGAGGATTGCTAAATAACAGCTGAAAAGTTCTTCAAACTGCTCGACGCTCCCATCTCGATGTCGGTGAAAAGTTATAAAGCGCTGGTGCTGGAAGAGACAGGCATAATGAAAACCGCTTTCTGCTTTTCTGCTCTTATTGGTTTAGGTTAGAGGTTAGAGGAAAATGTTACTTGCTTTTATTGCCAACCCCAACACAGAGATTGGCACCTCTGTTGCACTAGACTAATTAGAGAATATAGAAGTTGAGGGCCTGTGAAATTTTAATTGGAATTTGTGTCATGCTGGAGTCTCGGGGTGGAATTTTAAATGGGATTGTAAACAGATGAATAAACATAATGAAGAATTGAATGCTCTATGACACCCAAGGTAAATTCTCTTGGAAAAAAAACACACAACAACAACAGCACAAAATATATGCCTGAATGTTCAGACTTGATGGCAGAATGAATTACAATAGGATTTGTTGCACAGCGGCTCAGTGGTTGGCACTGTCGCCTCGCAGCAAGAAGGTCGCTGATTCGAGTCCCGGCAGGGCCAGCAGTCCCCTCACAGTCCAAAACATGTGGTATAGGTGAATTGGATAAGCTAAATTAGCCATAGTGTATGAGTGTTTTTGAATGTGAGAGTGTATGGGTGTTTCCCAGTACTGGGTTGTGGCTGGAAGGGCATCCGCTGTGTAAAACATATGCCGGAATAGTTGGCGGTTCATTCCGCAGTTGTGACCCCTGATAAATAAGGGACTAAGCCGAAGAAAAATGACTGAATGATTCACTAAAACATACCAACTTTGCTGTGAAATCTACTTGATAATAACTTTATTTTAAACTCTGTAATATCTTTGATCAGCACTTAAGGTGCTCTGAAACAAACCTGTAGGCAGTTAGAAAGACAAAGACAGCTGTTGAAAGAAACATGTCGATTGACATAACGATTTTATAATTGCCCCTGGAAACAAGGCATTGCACTTAATTACAATGGTGTCCAATAGACAAATTGTCTTTTTTTTCTCCATATCCCTTCCACTGAACTAAGGCCAGAATGTGAACAGCCTTACATGCAAACTATCTTTCTCGAGGACTCCGGGCCAAAGGAAAGAATATATCGATCCTCTGAAAAATAAATGGGTGTGCTGTTAGTGTTCGGTATTGTGCTGCTTTCAACAGCACTTATTATGCACATTTCTTTTGTTTGTTGGAGTAAGCTGAGAAAATGTTATGTGAACACCATTACAGCAGAGCTGAATCCCATGAGGACAATATATATTCATGGAACACCAGCACTCCCTAAACGATAGAAATGGAGGGGGAAAAAATCATGCAGTCTCAGCAAGGTCGAGAAAAGAATGTGTGTGCGCTATTGTTTAAAGAGCTGATTGGTAGTTTTCTTTCTCATGGCGACTCTGCCTTAAAGTATGCATGGTGTAATATCCATGTAACCCAATGCAAGAACCTTGGGATAAATAACAATAGAAAGGACGGACATAATTAGACTTGTTGATTCTCCAAATGGCTTTTAACCATGAATTAAGAATTCAACTTTTTTTAGGTTTTGACAAAATGACATTTGCTGCTTGTTCAAACTACTTATTTAAAATGATAGAAAACAGCACAATTCCTAAGGTTTTTTTGGAACATTTTAATTGTTTTATGTTCAATCTATTTAAATTAGCAAAAATTATTTAGTTAACTTAATCGATTTATGTGAGACAGCATAAAGGAATTGTGTGGAAAGCATTTTTTTTACAATGTAGATTCATTAATTAGAGGTAATCGTGCAAAATGAATATACTGTATGTTTCAAAGCTGAGAGAAAAGGTTTTATTGACACCAGGCCCAGAAAGCACATATTTTTAATGAAAAGAACACAATGAAAAACCTGCACAAATATGTTTCAATTAAACAGCACACTGAACTAGAACACACACTATTTCTTCTCTCTGACATTTTCCCAGACACTTGCATCATTTTGCACACAGACACGTTCCTAATCACTTAATCAAGCATTGTGCATTTCTGAGTGTCATGCAGGTGAGTCGGCCTGACAAACCACCTGTAGAAACACAATTTTCTCAAAATGCACCAGATACTTTAATTAAACTCCATCTTACAAGGACTTAACAAGGCAAGGAATGTTTACTTGTAAATTTAACACAAATTATGTTTCACTTGCTTTTTTAACTTTAAATACCTCTTTTGCACAATATCTTGCACAATATTGTTCTGTTCTGTCTGTAAAAGTACTTGTATTATCTGTCTTAGGTTATGTGCATAGTTATCTATTTATAGAATATGTATAGTATTTCAGTACGTTAGAATGTATAGCTTTAAAATAGCTCTTACATCCAGTTTTGTGTTCATATTTATGATTATGTTTATTTATGTAGCACTGTAGTCCTGCGAGACTTTTCGTTCCACTGTATGTCCACAAATGCAGCGGAAATATAATAAAGCTCAACTTGACTCGACTTGACTTAACAAATCAAAGTAACAACAAGGATTTTATCATTTCTGTGACGTGTTTCAAAAGCAAAAAGTGCAGCTGTTTACTTTATTCTACATACAAAATATTAGCAATAACTTAACACTATCGAGTGATATCTTTTTCTCTGTAGGCGCCTCTGTATAATTCGTAGGCCTACTATGAAAAACTACGAGTAGGCTATTTTGAGATGTTTATTGAAGAGAAGTGTCCCAGTACTGGGTTGCATCGGGAAGGGTATCTGCTGCGTAAAACATATGCTGGAATAGTTGGAGGTTCATTCTGCTGTGGCGACCTCGGATAAATCAGAGGCAAAGCCGAAGGAAAGTTAATGAATGAATATTGAAGAGAAGATCTGTGAGGTCACTGCTGTTCTGACTGTTAAAAATTTTCTGAAAAAAACCTCGATCTAATTAACATAGAGGATGTGTAAAAACATAGCAGAGTGTAATGCTGTTCAAACTCTCACATATTCCTGATTGTATTGTATTTTATAAAAACACCATAACTTTTTTTGGAATTGTGGTTGTAAACTAGTCACATTATAATCTCATTCTCCACAATTTGAATCATTTATAATCAGTGATACTGTTTCCCCTGTTACAACGCCGTTACCGTTACTGACAATAAAATGTGTGTTACTATAATTGAGAACACTGAAGCGGTTTTCATGCGAGCAGTGTCTCTCTCAGTGTCTCTGTGTGTGTGTGTGTGTGTGTGTGTGTTTGTGTTTGTGTTTGTGTTTGTGTTTGTGTTTGTGTGTGTGTGTGTGTGTGTGTGTGTGTGTGTGTGTGTGTGTGTGTGTGTGTTCGGGGCTGGGGTGGGACACATAACCAACCAGTGATGATGAGTGGTGTGTCTATGAATGTGGTGTAACTGAGAATGTGATGATTGGCTTAGATAGAGTACTTAGAGTACATTTCCATCGTTTGCCAATCAGAGGCAGAGTAGGGCGGTTGTTCACACAAGCACAAGCACAGTCAGTCACACACACAAAAGACCAGGAGTCAGGGTGATGGCAAATCCAACAAGTTCAATAGACACTACTTTTCCCTCGTTGAGGTGAAAGGCAAGAATGTTTGTTTCGTGCAACTTATGCCTAGGAAAAAACATGTCTCTCTGTGTCGGTGACAAGTAATTCTAATCTAATGAAGTGCCTCACATCGTCACATGCCACCACAAAAGACGAAGCCACGACGTCAAAGCAAATAAAACTTAATTTTTATTTGCTTAAAAAACTTAATTTTTATTTTAACACTTATTACTCAGACAGAACTAAACAAAATAATATCTAGATATATAGTTGAGGACATGCTGCCGTTGTCTCTCACATTGTTCCACAACATTAAAATAGTGTTGATTAGTGTACAATGTTTTCTGTTTATTTTATAGTCGTTTGACAAATTTGATGTTTTTTAAAGTAACGCAATAGTTACTTTCCCTGGTAATTAGTTACTTTTATAATTACGGAACTCAGTTACTAACTCAGTTACTATTTGTGAGAAGTAACTAGTAACCATAACTAATTACTCTTTTAAAGGAACGTGCCCAACACTGTTTATAATAAATGTTCACTCTTTAGACTTCAGAACTGGAACAAACTGCATGCCATCAAACTACACTGACTGTTACCCGTCAGTTGTTTGCCTGAGTAAGAATTTCACAGCATAAAGAAGCATTTGTGTGCTGGGAAGATGAACACACCAATGGCGAATTATAGCAGAGTTCAGATAGTCAGTAACACAAAGATGTCTTTCTCTGTCCATTGTCTCTTATAAGTGAGTGACTCTAAATAAGGTGCCTCTTTTGGAGAAAGATGAAAGAGATTTGAAAGAACTGAGAGACACAATGCTTTTGTTTCTTTACGATATGATCAAAATCTGAAAATTATAGAGTTTAGGGGCTAAAAGCATAAAGATTGGTTGAATACACGCACACAAAGGCAGCTAGCAATCTCTGTTCTCTCTTTTTTTCTCTCTCTCTTTTTACATGAAATTGCAGTGACGTCAAGCATGAACAAACAACTGTGCATCCAAGTTTGTCAGGCAAGCCGTTTTAAATGATGGACATGTTGAACAATATTGAGGTTTGAATGATCTGTTATGTGTTATGTTTGTTTATGAAAAGGTCAGTTATTATAAGAGGTTATTACCATTGCTAATCCCTATTCCAAATACTTTCAAATATTATATACAAATACAGCTAAAAAAAGCGGGGATATTTCCAGCCTAGGCTCATTGCGGATACGTACCCAGGTCTACATTTCTGGGGACAGCAAAATACATAACCGGAGGTATGTCTGCTCGCAATTTTTTGTTTTTGCAAATCAACCAGAGGACGCTGTGTGCACTTTTTGATGGTCTCAAATTTCTCTTGACTATTCTCTTCTCGTGAAAATCCACCAGAGGTCACAATATACACTTGTGGGCCAAGTTTGGCCAAGTAGGCCAGTTTGCTGTTGACTGACTGATTGACCGACTGACCCACCCACTCCTGCCCTAAACCCAAACGATAGTGTTTCCAAGTACAATCTAGAAAAAAGAAAAGCTGTCGCGGCTGTGTGATTTCATCACGTTTTCAGTCTGTTGTTTATTTATTTATTTTTTTTTTTTTTGCTTTTGTTTTACCTGGTTTCTGTAACTGTTCTTCACCGGACTCGAACCTCATCATTGTGGTCAACTCTGCTCCGCATCCCAAGTCCATCTGTGTATGCAGTGAGCTGAGCAAAATGGTAACCTCTAGGTACATGTTTCGTGCTATCAAGAAATGTTCACAGGGTTACGTATCCACAATATAACATATATAACATACTATGTAGGTTTTTTTATTTCATTTTCCTTCGGCTTAGTCCATTTATTCATCAGGGGTCGCCACAGCGGAATGAACCGCCAACTTATCCAGCATATGTTTTACACAGCGAAGGCCCTTCTAGCTGCAACCCAGTACTGGAAAACATCCATACACAATTATTCACACACATACACTCTGGCCAATTTAGTTTATTCAATTCACTTATAGTGCATGTCTTTGGACTGTGGGGGAAACCGGAGCACCCGGAGGAAGCCCACACGAACACGGGGAGAACATGCAAACTCCACACAGAACTGCCAACTGACCCAGCTGGGAATCAAACCAGTGACCTTTTTGCTGTGAGGCGATAGTGCTAACCACTTAGCCACCGTGTCGCCGTCAAAAATATATTTTTATATATTTATTTTTCAAATGATTACAAATGACAAAGTTTATATCAGTCTCTCCAGCGTGCTTCAGACGCACATCCTGTGGTTTAAGATTTGAGCAGCGGAGAGAATGCGGTGTTTAGTTTCACCTCAAGTTACAAACAAAAACCAGCACTGAGCTGCTCAACTACACGTTCAAAAAAGTTACACTAAAATACACAACACTTGTTGGTTGAACCCAGGATGCACAGTAAATATATCATGGTGCATCCTTTTAATTCGATGCTGTAAACCAGGGGTCCCCAAACTTTTTTTGAGAGGGCCACATAATTTTTCCTTTCTTTAATGGGGGGCCGGGTCACTTTTCAGTAGAAAATTACATGGTCCAGAGTGACTACTAGTATTATTATGATTTTAACTGTATGTATTATACCTTCTAATGCTAGAATAGTTTATTATTTTGTTATGAACCACACAGACAAATCATTTCTTTTCAAGCGATATATTAATAAACATTATTACCATTATATTGACTTTTTTTAATATTAAGTGCTATTCAAATTCAAAACATTTACTTGCATATTAATTAGTGTACACTGTGGGCTTGCTTCTGACTGGTGAGAAGTCCAGTGTCAGGTTCCATTCTCAAATCTCCAGTCTCAAAGACTGAAAAGAGTCAGAAAGACAGAAAGAGTCTTGATCTCATTTGAGTTTTCATCAGTTTCATGCATGAAAAGATTTGCTCACAAATATACGTGCTGCCAAAAAGTGTGGACATCTTTATTGCATGCCTTTTGATGTTCGGGTATGTCTCGTTTGTGAGGGCAGCATAGAACTCAATGAGAGCATTGGGCTTAAATGCTTCTTACAGAACATCACAATTCTGTAACTCAGCCAACTCAAACTGATAAGAAGGCAAGGCTTCGTTAATGTCAGCAGCCAAGGTGTTCTGGAACAAGCGGATTTCTTTAGCGTAGATGTGTAGCTCACGGAACTGCACGTCAAACTCCGCCTTCAGCTTTTCCAGCGCTTCCACTGACTTTTCAATTGGGAATGGGGCCACTGGTTTCTCTGCTGAAAAACTTGGGGTTATGGGGAGATGAGTGAAGTCTTGGTTTTGCACTTGTCCCACAAGCAGTGCTAGTTTCACCTCATATGCTTTTTATGTGGGAATACGTGGCACATATTAGTTTCCCTTTGCCTTGGAGCTGCAAGTTGAGGCTGTTCAACATTTCTGTCACATCTGTTAAAAAGGTGAGGTCCCATTTATATTCTGCGTTAATCAGTTCTGGGACAGTTTTGCCCTTTGTCAGAATAAAGGCGTTGATTTTAGGTAGCTTGTAAAAATGCCTCAAAACTGTGCCCCGGCTTAACCATCGGACTTCAGTATGGTAAAGCACATCTCTGTGAGCAGATTCAAGCTCGGCAAGAAAGGTTTGGAACTGCCGCTGTTTAAGTCTGTTTGCTCTGATGAAGTTTATACAAGACACCACCACCTTCATGACCGATTCCCACTTCAAAACGTTGCAGCAGAGTGCTTACTGGTGAATCAGGCAGTGGACTTGTAACGGGGGGCGGGGCGAGACCTCTTTCTTCCATTTCTTTGTTCATGCGTCCTATAAGCTCCCTCGACGTGCCAACCATAATAGGTGCCCCATCAGTAGTTATGCTGGCCAGCTTAGACCAGTCTAGACCCACCTCTCCCATCATTTGGCACACTTTACCAAAAATATCCTCTCCTGTTGTAGTGCCTTTTAGACTTTGTAGGGCTGCCAGCTCCTCAAACAGTTTAAAGTTTGAGTTAACTCCACGAAGAAAAAAATAGCAGCTGTGCCATGTCCTGCACATCATTGCTCTCATCCGGTGCTAAAGCAAAGAATTCTAATTCTTTCACTTTCTCCTGCAGCTGGGCATATACATTATCCCCCATTTCTTCAATTCGTCTGGTGATTGTACTTGCTGACAGACTCACCGCATTTAAGATGTCTTTTTTATCGGGACACACCTCCTCCGCAACAGCATTCATACATTTTCTGACTAACTCACCATCACTGAATGGCCTACCGCTGGTTGCTATAAGTTTAGCTACCTGAAAGCTAGCTTGAATGGATGACTGGTTCAACTGGGTTTGGCGTACAAATGTATTCTGCTGAGCTAATAGTATACCTTTTAGCTTCAACACTTTGTCTGCTCTCATTTGGCCTTGCAAGCTTGCATACTTTTCTCAGTGGCGGGTTTCATAGTGTTGGAGCAGATTGTATTCTTTGGACACAGACACAGTTTCTTGACACATGAGACAAACACCCACTTCTTTGCACTAAACAAAAAAATAATTACGTGTCCACTTTTGATTAAATACCCTGCATTCTGAATCAACCTTTCTCTTTCCCAACTGTTTGGCCACTTTGTCGTCACTTTGAATTTTCTAGCTGGCTCATGCATCTCCTGTTCGATCTCAACGAAACATTGTTGAATGTACCATTCTATTGGTAGGTGAATTTACTAAATAATTAGGCTACATTAATAACTAAGGAAAATTTTAGTTTGAATGGCAATCGTTTTGATCAAATAGGCTACAAACATGATATAAGTAAAACATATTAAAATAAAATTTTCAAAATATGTCGCTGGCATTATTCAAAGGGCCGGACCAAATGTGGGGGGGCGGACCACATTCGGCCCGCAGGCCCTGGTTTGGGGACCTCTGCTGTAAACCAACAGCAGATGCTAGGTCATGTTAAATGTGGCATATTACTTGCAACATATTATTTATTACAATAATCACACTTTGTTATTGTTCTTTTCCAAATGTAGGCAGACTTCTGAACACTTCCCGCGGTACATCTAATGTTTAGATTATTGTTCAAGGTCCTGATATTTTGTCAGCACGGAAGGTCCTGCCAGATTGCTAAGTGAAAAAAATGAAAATGTGTGCAAAGGAATCAATATTTTAATTTTATTATGTATGGTATTCTTAATCTAATTCCAGAATCGGAATGAATTTTTGATTACAAACCCTAACTGACTCTTCCTTTAAGGCCTTTGGAAACAATACAGCTGTTTATGAAATGTTTTCTCTCATTCAGTTCAGTAACATGAAATGCTGACAAGAACAATAAACAAGATTATGTAAGGTCAAGAACACAATGGGTGGGTGGGGGGGTATTTTGTAGAATATGTATATGCATTACCTGAATCTACTAGAGAAAACTTAAACCAACTTATTCCAAAATAAAACCATTATGTGTTCAATTATTTAATTAAATTATTTTAGTCAGATTTCATATTTCAGACTGTACGACACTTAATCCTTGCCTGGTATCATTTAGAGCCCTTTAAAGCTGAATTTAAAGGAACACTTCACTTTTTTGGAAATAGGCTCACTCACTTTGTAAGTCAATCAGAGTTGGGACAGTTGGGTTTTACCATTTTTTAAAATCCATTCAGCTGATCTCCAGGTCTGGTGGGAGCACTTTTAGCTTACCATAAATCGCTCCTAGGCATTTTGACCTAGAAAATACATTCTACTCATTTTCTGTCTTAGTACATGATGTAATTACAGAAGAGCTAAGCTTTAAATAGGAAAATTATCCAAACTCTTTTGACCGAGATGCTACTGGTCTAATCTGACTCAAATTATTTTTGCTAAGCTAAGCTAAAAGTGTCCCTGCCAGACTAATGGTTAAAAAACAAGCACCACTAAAGTCCACTATATGGAGAACAACCTGGATGACAAAGAGGTAAGGAAGTTACCTGTTTTGTTGTTGTTGTTTGTTTGTTTGTTTGTTTGTTTGTTTTTTTATTTTAAGAAACATTTATCTTACAATGTTTCATGGATGTCCTTTTTGGACCAATAAATTGAAATGAAGTCCAATTTAAAAATGTGTTTTTAATGTGTAGATGTAAAAGTTTCTGCATGGAGCAACAAATTCCACAAGAACCATTTTTGGAATAAAAAATAAATGAATTATCCCCAAAGAACCTTTTATGTTTTTAACAAAATAATAATAATAAATTCCAATATGAAGGTATCATATGGATGAAACCTTTATTTTTAACAGTGTGCTTTTTCTTTACAAAACCATAAATGCAGAAAAGAACCTTTTGTGTAGTGTTAAGATGGATGGAGGTTTTCGGAGCCATAAATGCCAAGGAAACTCAGGCAGAAGGGGTCAAAAGAGTTTCAATTTAAGATGACAGACAGAATTTTAAAAAACAAAAGATCAACACATGAAGAATAAAAAATGAGCCCAAGAGGAGTGGTGTATAAACAGCCCAGAGGAAGAGCCTTTGGCTTTGCATTAAAGCCAGTCTGGACTCAAGCATCTTCACTGGCGTACACCCACATACACTTCCTGCACAGGCCTCTGTCTCCAGTGCCGCAGTTAATACCACCACGCACTGCTGAGAACATCGCAAGAAATGTGTATGAGAGACTAATGCAAATGAGGGAGGAAAAAAGCCAATGTTTATGATGGATGGAGATTTGACAGCTGGGAGAAGAAAAAGGACAGAGGGAGAGAGGAAAGAGAAACAATCGGGAGTGATGTGAACTGTGTCAGTGTTTGCAGTGCCACGCTGTTCCCGGCTCAGTTCAGCTTCCCAACTCGTGCTGATAAAGATCTGTAAAAGGAGGAGGATGACTGACCTTAAATCAGTGCCTCCTGGGGACCTCAATCAATGCAGACATGACTACCAAGGTTCAGGCTGGGTCAGCGGTGCGGGTACAGCTGTTTTCTGAAGCGGACCGGCTGGGATGGGTTCACTGGGTTTATCCATTCCTAAGCACTTGAGACCTTGCTTTGGGTAAACAGACTTTCACTCGCTCTCTCCTGACTGCGTGCAAGTGGACTATGCAGGAAGGGATTTCTTCGCCAAGTGCTCTTCATGATGCCTTCGGTCTGTAGTGGCCCTGAACACATCGTTCCACAAAAAAAATAGCATTGTGGGTAAGGGTTATTGAAAGGAAGGAGAATATGCAAAACTCTGAGAAAAGACAGAACGCCAGAGGGAGAAAGGTTGAACAAGTTCATAGTCTTATCTTTTTTTCATCAGCTTCACCACAAGAAGGTAAACTTATAGCCTGGAGATCTTAGTTTAAATTCCTGACACACATGTCCTGCGCTTTAAATTATGACTGCTTTTGCTTTTGCTTTTCAAAGTGCGGTATAATAATTTAGCTAAACAGTGCTCTGACTCACAAACAGAAAGCAATAGTAACATTTCAGAGAATTATAATTCCTTCTGCAAAAAAGTCTATGTTTGAAACTGTCATGAATGCACTCAGGAACATTTACCAAAGCTGTGGATTAAAAGGTTAGTTCACCCAAAAATGAAAATGATGTTATTAATTACTCACCCTCATGTCATTTCAGTCCCCGTCACCTTAGTTCATTCATGTTGTTCCAACACACATTAATTAAGTTTACTTAACAAACATACAGTAAGTGGATTAAACATTCAAAAAATGAGTGCACAAATTAAGATATTTTTAATTTAAGTCTGAGAGTTCCTTCATCCTCTATGGACCGCAAGGTTCTTCGTTTGTTCAAAGTGCAGAAAAATATAATAGCAAATAACACCCTCAAAACAAACCATATGCCTTCAGAGGTTCAATCAGAATATTATCAAGTTAAAATAAAACTTATGTGCGAACATAAAACAAAAATGACAACTTTATTTTACAGTCATGGACATTTTGCGCTTGGTTACCTACTGACATTTTATCTTGAATGGGACTGTGCTTTGTTTTAAACAGAAGTCATACATGAGCATCCAGGGTATACATCAGTACACATGAACGCGCAAAATATACTATGTTTATGGGGGATAAGAGAGCTCGAAGATTTCACCTAAAATATCTTAATTTGTGTTCTGAATATGAACAAACTTCTCGAAGTTTGGAATGACATGAGGGTGAGTAATTATTTTCCTTTTTGGGTGAACTACTCCTTTAAAGGTAGTAATGTTGACTTGCAAGCAATGTTCATTTTGTTTTAATCATTTTCTGACCATTTATTTTATTACAATGTATTATCAGGAGCACAGGTATTAATTATGTCTGTAAATGTTTGTTTTTTCTCTCTCAGTGTTGTCATTCAAAGTGTTGATAACCATTGACTAGTGTTCTACTAAAGAAACAACTTACCTTATCTTAGATGGATTGGAAACTTTTTTTAGAGAATAAAGTGTGCCCCCAATTGAACGTCATTGTTAAATGTTTGCCTAAAATAGCTGATTGGGATAAGAAAAAATTATAAGTTAAATGTATTATATAT
>CAIGQW010000317.1:8831902-8842565 GCA_903798125.1 Danio choprae | reverse complement strand
ACACACATGCACGCACGCACAAGCACAGTTTTAATGCCTCTATTTCTGATAAGACACATCTGTCCTGCCAGGCCCTGATCTGTGAGTCAGATTCAGTAATAATGTCCTTTACTGGAAGTCCAGAACAAACTGCCAGAAGATTGACGTCATCGCAGTAATTGTGTATATATGTCTGTGTAACTGTGTGTTTCTTCAGGATGCTTTGTGAACTCTCCTAAAACACAAGTCTCACTATTTTTGGTATCACTTTATTTTGATGGTCCCTTTAACACATTTTGTTGATTATAATTATATTGAAACTATATGGAAACTGATTCTCATTAGAGTTTTAGTAGACTGCAAGGTTGGGCTTAGGGTTAATCTAAGTTGACATGTAGTTTCTTATAGTCAGCTGAATGTCTGCTGATGGAGCAGTGTCAGCAGATATTAAGCAAACAGTCTACTAATACTCTAATGAGAATTAGTTGGCATGTAGTGTAACTTAGTCAACGAAATGTGCAAAAGAGACCATCAAAATAAAGTGTTCACTTACGGTGTCCAGCTGTGGATGCATGTGCATAGAAGGACAGTGTACTTTCCACCACACCTAAAAATATATAGTTATACACCTATTAATATATATTATGTATAAATATATACATAACTCTGTGATGGAAATGGCTTTTTGGAAAAAAATTGTTTAACAAGGCACAATTCAATTAAATAATATTTATACTTTTGTCCATATAAATTATGTTTTTTTTTTCTTTCTTTGTTTAGGGCTCCCAAGATGGTGACCAGATGCATGTGGATCAAAAAAGTGGATCAAAAAATCAAAAAAAAAAAAAATCTGAAATTAGCAGGCAATAATTTACTTTTAATGGGACTGAACATTAAAATACACTTATAAGATAATCTATACATAATAAATACATAATAAGATACAGAAATGGTCAACAAATACGTATATCATGATAATATATAATAAAATACCTATATGACCAACAAATATATCATATGTCAATCCTACCCTGGTGAAACATAGGGTAAGTGATGTTGTTTGGCTACTTTCCTATTTAGAATGGGCAACAAAATTGTATCAGGATCCGTTTGCCCTAAGTAGTGCCCTGTGTCTCACTTCGCCCATTGATGCCATCACTGAATCACAGTTGCCTAGCATTCTTGCTCTAAAAGTTGCCTGGTGTCTCATCAGCATTAAAGCTCTTTCTTAATTCCATTTCATCTCTAAAACTTGAATCCTTTTTTTTTTCTTATTCATGACAAAAGGCTTCTGAGAATTGCTCAAATGAGCATGTATGAAAAGATGTGAATGCGGGTTTGGCTCAGGTTCTAGGAATTATGAACAAGTGTACCTTACTTATATAATGAGACTGCTTTCTGACACGCAACAAAAATAAATCAGTAGGTAGTTAAATTTTTTATCATTTAACAACATTATCACTTTTCATATTTTCAAATGTCTTGGTTATATACACATTGTTTACTCTGGATGTGCATAAACATCCACCATTCAAATACTGTAGCATAAAACTTGAATTATTGAACTCATTATAAATGTATTAATTTCAATTTAGATATGTATTCGATGAAAATTATTTCTATACGTTTTGTTCAAATTCTAATGTTTAAAGTTGACATTTGTCAATAAATATATTAAGCATATTTTACATATATTTTATATAGGTGAAATTCAAACACAGGTATTTAAAATTTTTGCAATCCAACATCGTTACAAAAACAGCCACCAACATAACGAAAGGGTAGTAAATTTGCCCAGAGTGTTTTGTTGAGTTTTTGAAAACCTTCAAAGGATTTTCCCAAAATATGTGTCAAAATATGTCAAGACAAATCATTCAGTTTGCTGAAACACAGAGAAAGTTGTGGCCAAATTAAGACTCAAAATCACCCCAGAGTGGATGAAAACATCCCCAACATCACACAAGGGTTAAATAAATATGTTATACTACATGTCAACTAAAATGCAATTGTCATATTGTAATTTTTTTATCTTAATCTGTGCCTTTCTTAACATGCTAGACAGTTGAATGTTAAATTAATCCAGTTTATGATCAGTCAAATTAATTTAATGCAGAAACAAATGCCAGTAACTACATGGTACTGTATGCAATTGACCAATATCTTTATCGGTCAAAAGTTTTTTTGTTCAAATCGGATTCAGTATCCACCAAAACAATACAACAGGTGCATCCCTAATTACTAATATAAAATGACTGGATTTCATTTCTGAAATCTGTATTATTATCTCCATATTAACTAGAAAAAATCTTTGCACTGAAACGGGACTATTCCTCTAATGAAAACTGAGGCAGTGTTTCTGACAGGCTACATGTGATGTTTATGAACACTTGGTTTCTGCTCAGTCAGATCTGAGTTATAATGAGCGGTAGTCACTAACAACAGCTCTTTGCTGTGTTTATGTCTCAACCTTTACAAATAGACTGTAGAGAAACCTGTTATTTATAGCACAACCATTGCACTTCATCACATAACGATCCGGCATCCTATTATAAACATACACAATCTACAAATCTTGTTTTGATACAGAAGCCTCATCTCAGTACAATTATGGACAATTATAGAAAAAGAGACGTATGTAGAGTGTGATTAATAGCTGCAATGTTTTTATTGTGTTATTTTTATGAAACAACACTGTGCTAATTCACTTACTTACACATTTATATAGTTGGATCCGAGACTTGTTCCTGTGGTTTGAGCTTATTTTTTCTTTTTAACCATGAAGCATCATGTCTGACTTTATGCTCTGACTGTACTTAAATGTGGAAATTATGATCAAGGGCTCATGATTCCCTTGCAAAAGTAATAAAAAGAGCCAGACTCACAGCAGTAGCTGCTCTGATCTCAATGTGGTTTGGGCTAAAAATCAAATAATGTCAAAGATTGAACATGAAGGAAAAAGAAGTGCACTATATGAGAAGAAAAAGTGGAAAAAAAACAGAGTATTATTGTAAAATATTTGGTAGAAACATTGCAAGTTTCAGAGATGAAACACATTTTATATTTAATATATATACAAAATGTAGAATGAGAAACGCTGGTTGTTAGCGACACCAGTGGCTATTAAGTGAATTGCAGCCAGCAACTTATAGCTCAGGTTAACACTAACATTATAATATGCACATATGACCTCTTATGCCAATTTTTACATTGTGTATGTGAATTTTCAGCTCAAAATACCACACAAATAATTGTTTATAACCCTTTGAAACTGCCCCTTTTAGACTTTGATCCAAAATGTGCTGTTTTGGTGACTGTCGCTTTAACTTTAAATGAGAAGATTGAGCTCTTTTGAAAAGAGGGTGAAGCTACAAATGCCTATGTTTCACCATAGCAGCAGATTCAAAACAGGACTCATGTTATCTTTGTGGAAAAACTGGAAATGTGGCTCATTAGATGGTAGTCTACAATGACTGCGCTGTTTATTAGTGCATCCTACAACTCAACAATTATAATGTCTCTTAGTTGCTGACATTCTTCAGAAGGTGCGTTCTGAAAACTACAATGACGGATGGCTGCTTCTCATGTACAAAGGAAGAATATCAATCAAAGTGTTTCTGCAGACAGTTTTTATGAAGTGTGATTATAAAAAATGGAATTATATGGAATCATATTATTATTCTATGGCACCTACAATTGCCTTGTCCGAGACAAATACATGACTGCCCTCATTGTTTGACAGTGTTACTAGCCAATTAAGCTCTCCCCAATCAGCATTGCCCAAACCAAGGATGTATACGACCACCAATAAAAACAAAGAGGAAACTGCGGTGGAGTGGGATGGAAGCATCTCCAGCATGTCTGAGGGATCATTAATATATTATATTAATTATAATTATTATTGGTATTAATAATACAGCAAGAAAATCAGCAAATCAGTAACATTGGATTTTTGCAGCTTCAAAGAGACAGATACTGATAAAAAATATAAATGCGTGGGTTTCCTCCGTATGCTCCGGTTTCCCCCACAGTCCAATCACATGCGCTATAAGTGAATTGGATTAACTAAATTGCCCGTAGTGTATGAGTGTGTGTTTGAATGCGAGAGTTTTTAGGTGTTTCACAGTACTGGGTTGTGGCTGGAAGGGCATCCACTGTGTAAAACATATAATATTTGAGAATAGAATAGTTGGCGGTTCATTCTGCTGTGGCGACCCCTGATAAATAAGGGACTAAGCCAAAGGAAAATGAATGAATGTCACAGAATGTTACCACAACAATAGAGAATACAACAAACCATTGGCTAATAAACTGTTAGATTTCATTCACCAGCAACTGAGTTGGATTTTTTTGGAACAGATTTATTACCACTCATGAACACATGAACTGAGCATGTCAATTTCACTCTGTACTAACTCTTTTGTAACTATTAAAGTTCATATGCTCATATGGATGCACAGCATATCTGATGCTTTATAAACTCTGTAACCACACCGCAATGTCATTTTCACTGCTCAGACGTTCTCATTTTTGCAGGCACGTTAAACATAACGACTGAGAGCTCCATGTTTCACTCAGACAAGCAAACAGAGAGAATGTGAGAGTCTCATAATACCATGAAATACTGATGCAAATTATATTCTTTGTTGACGGGTCTTCGGTATTAGGCTGTCACATCCATTTGATTTTCACAGAAAAAAAAAATCTGTCTAATCTCATGTTTTTAAGCAGTGCACATATAACTATCATAACAGCATACATGTAAAAATACAGCCTATTTAACTAAAGTTATGAACTAATGTTAAATACTGTATATACCAAATTGATCTAATTATTAGTTATAATGTTGTAACGTCAACAAAGTTTAGAACACAAGATTCAAAATCATAAAAAGCTTATCAAAAGCAGCTATTTCACAAACTGAGATAAATTCATTCATTCATTCATTTTCATTTCGGCTTAGTCCCTTTATTAATCTGGGGTCGTCACAGCGGAATGAACCGCCAACTTATCCAGCATATGTTTTACGCAGCGGATGCCCTTCCAGCTGCAACCCATCTCTGGGAAACATCCATACACACCCATTCACACTCATGCACTACGGACAATTTAGCTTACCCAATTCACCTATACCGCATGTCTTTGGACTTGTGGGGGAAACCGGAGCACCCGGAGGAAACCCACGCCAACACAGGGAGAACATGCAAACTCCACACAGAAAGGCCAACTTACCCAGCCGAGGCTCGAACCAGCGATCAGCGACCTTTTTGCTGTGAGGCGAACGTGCTACCCACTGCGCCACTGTGAGGCCAAACTGAGATAAATACATTTCCTAAATACGTTAATACATTTTCGACTCTAAATTATAAGATGACTTTTTATTTGTCACCTCCAAAAATGTTTAATTATACAGATTTATTACAGTATTTTATATGTTTTTTTTTCACAGTATATAGTCGGGGAATTTACTGTTAACAAATTAACAAATTTTCACTGAAGCATTTTAACTGTTTCTTACTATTAAAATGATGACTATATTTAATGTACAAAACGCATATTTATTTTTATTAAAATTATTTAAAAATGCTATTTATTTCTGGTTTTCAATGCAGATTTTTCAGCATCTTGGAGTCCATCCAGTCTTGAGTCACATGATCCTTAAGAAATCATTATAATATGCAGATTTGAGAACAGGAAATTATATCATTCATTCATTCATTTTCTTTTCAGTTTAGTCCCTTTATTAATCTGGGGTCGCCACAGCGGAATGAACCGCCAACTTATCCAGCATATGTTTTACGCAGCGGATGCCCTTCCAGCTGCAATCCATTACTGGGAAACACCCATACACTTCCATTTACACACATACACTACGGACAATTTAACTTACCCAATTCACCTATACTGCATGTCTTTGGACTGTGGGGGAAACCGGAGGACCCAGAGGAAACCCACGAGAACACGGGGAGAACATGCAAACTCTACACAGAAATGCTAACTGACCCAGCCAAGGCTTGAACCAGCGACCTTCTTGCTGTGTGGCGAGAGCGCTACCCACTGCGCCACCGTGCTGCCCTAGAAAATAGTATCATTATTAATTATTATTATTAGTAATAGTAGTAGTAGTAATAGTATTATTATTATTATTATTATTATATTACAATTATAATAATAAGTAATAGTTTTAGAAGAGCCTACAGTTGAAATCCATTTTAGTAATAAGATTAATCAAAGAATAAGTATTAAAATCCTGATGAACACAGAAAAAGATAGATCTGTAAAAGTTTGCTGCAAGCAGTGTCTAAGTGGGGATGTTCTTATAAGAGTAGGTGTGGAGATGAATAGAAATGCAATGAAAGAAAAGAAAAAAGTAATATTTAAGCACCTTTCACTTTAATATCCTTTGTCTCCATGGAGACTGATCTCCAAGTCTGAAATACATCACCTGTGGCCTCACATGTGTAAATGACTGGACGCACAGACCAGTTTCTATTATTTATTTTCACATATATATAAAGGCTCTGTCAAGCAGCGACATTGCAATGCAAAACACGTGTTATGAGGCATGGTTCAGCTGCCGCACGCTCATCCACAATGACTTGTCATGAAATGATTCTGAACAGCGATCACGCTTGCAGATGTGGAACATTAAACGTTGAGAATTCAAGCAAAGCAACACTCCCTCCTCTCTATCTGTAGCAAATGTCAGTTTCTCTTGTTGCAACATGACGGTACAGACGCCCTGCGTGAGAGCAGATGTATTAGATACAGGTCACAGACGGGTTGAGAAAGCACACTTCTATGAGAGACTGACAGAAACATTGGGGAAACATTGTGCTGACAACTTTGGTTGACACATGACAACGTCTTTATCTAGATATTTTCTTTGTCGATTATGTAACAATTATTTGAAAGAAAACACACACACAAAACAGCGGGTTCAGATTTGAGTCACACTGTTAAACTTTGCTGTAATTTTACAGTTATTTACTGAAAATAGTAAAGTAAAAATAACATAAAATACCACATACATTCTTTACTGTTCACTACTGTAATATGCACTGCATTGTGGGTCATTTTTAAACTTTTACAGTAACTTACTGCATATTAGAAATTTGCCGTATTCTACTGTAATCAAAGCAATCAAGTACTGCTACTGTAGTTGAAGAAAAAAATGAGACATTCATTCATTCATTCATTTTCTTTTCGGCTTAGTCCCTTTATTAATCTGGGGTCGCCACAGCGGAATGAACCGCCAACTTATCCAGCATATGTTTTACGCAGCGGATGCCCTTCCAGCTGCAACCCATCAATGGGAAACATCCATCCATAGCGCATGTCTTTGGACTTGTGGGAGAAACCGGAGCACCCGGAGGAAACCCACGCCAACACAGGGAGAACATGCAAACTCCACACAGAAAGGCCAACTGACCCAGCCGGGGCTCGAACCAGCGACCTTCTTGCTGTGAGGCGATTGAGCTACCCACTGCGCCACCGTGCAGCCCAAAAATGAGACAGTTCATGAAAAAATGTGTCACTTGTTTGGAATTTATTCAATTCAATAGTGTTACGTTCCATAATTGCATGCCATGTATTTGTTTCTCCTTCAATGAGGCTTTAATTCTGATCAGGTGGAGTCAACTTTGCAAATTGGCTCTACTGAGGGATTCTCTGACCTGATTGGTCCACCAAAGGATTGGCTTGTTGATATAAGTCAGAGCTGGGATCTTTGGAATGACGAGGCTTAGAGCAAGTGTTCCTTGGCTGGCTTGTCATTGGGGTTTTTGTGTTGTGGTTAAATTGCGTTAATAATGTCTGTGAATTCATAATCCCCTTATTATTGAAAAAGTCTTACAGGCTATATTCTTCTAGGTTTTATTTGTACTGTAACTCTTTTGTTGCTATTACAATAATAATAGTAATAATAATAATGTTGATAATAATATTGGCAGCACGATTGCGCAGTGAGTAGCACAATCGCCTCACAGCAAGAAGGTTGCTGGTTCGAGCCCCGGCTGGGTCAGTTGGCGTTTCTTTCCGCTGTGGCGACCCCAGATTAATAAAGGGACTAAGCTGAAAAGAAAATGAATGAATGAATGAATAATAATATTCATTCATTCATTTTCATTTCGGCTTAGTCCCTTTATTAATCTGGGGTCGCCACAGCGGAATGAACCGCCAACTTATCCAGCATATGTTTTACGCAGCGGATGCCCTTCCAGCTGCAACCCATCTCTGGGAAATATCCATACACACCCATTCACACACATACACTACGGACAATTTAGCTTCCCCAATTCACCTATACCGCATGTCTTTGGACTTGTGGGGGAAACCGGAGCACCCGGAGAAAACCCACGCCAACACGGGGAGAACATGCAAACTCCACACAGAAACGCCAACTGACCCAGCCGAGGCTCGAACCAGCGACCTTCTTGCTGTAAGGCGAACGTGCTATCCACTGCGCCACCGTGAGGCCCCTGAATAATAATAATAATAATTTTTTAAAAATTATTGATTAAGTCATGTGATCTGTCATAACCGCGGCAAACTGCAAGCCCCGAAATGTTCGATTTGCACTCAATCTTGTTGAAAATGAATTCATTTATTTATTTTTAAAACCAAGTTTTGATCTGTTATCTGTGCAGCAATTGGTTAACGCCACTTACAGAATGCTTTTATATCAAACAATGATCGTGAGAGCCGTTTTCTCCAACTGTAAATAAAATACACCCTTCTGACTGCCGCATCCTCTCTAAAAGATAAGAAGCTTAATAAGCTTTTAAGAGATCGTGTTTTTCTCACACACATGAACCACATCTTACAGAAACATCAACAGCTTTCACATGTCTTTCAAAATCAAAATTTGCATCATACAACAATCTGCGACCCACTTAAAACCCTTCTGCGACCCACTTTTGGGTCGCAACCCACCATTTGAGAAGCAATGTGTTAGAGTAATTGAATGACTCACTCATGAATTCATTCACTTTTTTCCTTTGCAAGGTGTGTATTAAAAATCAGTACATTCAGTCAAGTGTGACATTGGTTTGATTGCAACATTAAATTAAAACCCCCTGAATTCACCTTCAGCAAGGAGCTAAAGCCATTTTCTCTGCGGTTTATGTGATCTTTCCTCTCTGAGGTTGAAGGACAGAGGCCTATTTCTCTTAAAGCACTTAAAGACACTCAGCACAAGCCAAATCACTTCCAAAGGTGCAAAAATATCCAACCACGCACACATTCACAGCAACAAAAGAAGAATATGTGACCAAATCCTCCTAAATATGTGAACGCACTCCTCCCTGCTCAGATATTTCTTTTCTCAGAAATTCAATCAAAGCGCGGGCTAGAGTCAAGTTTTCTAAACACCATATTTAACCTTGATGTGCGCCCTTAAATAAAAGCACGATGCCTGTTCCCTCATCAAAGAGAAAGATTACCGCAAATGTCATTTGCCTGTTCACTGCCAGTCAACCGTTTGTGCTGACTGAACATTCGGCTATGTGGAAGCTGAATAATGTTTAAACAAACACGAGTTTATATAGCTCCACACTTGCTGGAGTTAAATTAACATTATACAAATACATAAAAATATAACACTAAAGGTAGAGTTGTTTTTTTTTACTCCCAAAAAGTGGTAAAACAAATGTTATGCATATATCATAATTGAATAAATATAATAGCTTAAAATGTACTTACCGCCAAAAACTACACCATGCTGTTAACCATTTCTCTCAGAGACAGACTAACTTGAAATGTGTGGGGGGCTGAGTGCTCGGGCGGAGTATCATCATAACTCCTCGTAGGAGTTAAAGCAACTCTGATAATCATCTCTTTTAAATGACTCCAACACTTGACACGATTCTACATTACATGTGTTAAATTACATTTTGAGAGTTGAAATTAACTCAAAGATTTAACATCGAAATTTCAACTCCCCAGTTTTTGCTGTGTACAAACAGAAGATAGCGAGAGGGTTTATCTCAAATAAGGAAATAAATCTCTCAGCTGTTGCTGTTGTCTTTGGCTCAGAATGCAATTGGAAACTTGATTTCCAGCGGGAAATACAAGTGCTTCTAAGGCTGCATACAAATATAGTGCTGAAATGTTATATACATAAACTTTATGCTTTGGTTCTAGATAGATGATTTGGTATCTCAATCTCCATTGGAAATGTCATGCTATGTGTGCTATAATCAACCCTTAGTGACTTTGCTAATAAGTGCACACATGCACATTTTAAATGTATCATAGTATGTCAACTGTTACAGGTTTTCAGCTTTCTTCAAAATATATTCTCTTGTGTTCAACAGAAGAAAGAAACTTATAAAAGTTTGAAACCACTTAAGGGTAAGTAAATAGTGTGTAAATTGGTAAACCTTCCCTTTAATATATTTGGAGTTTGGAAGATGTTTTTTACTTCTGTTCAAAAAATGCCTTGCTTTGACTTAAAGTGACAGCAAAAATATTTATAATCTTTTGTATTTCAAATCAATCTAGTTCTTTAAAAAAAATAAAGCCAGCCGCCTCCACCTCCTGTCTGTATGCAGACTCGTCACCGTTCCAGATGAGGCCGATAACAGTAGTGTCATCCGCAAACTTTAGGAGCTTGACGGAGGGGTCTTTTGCAGTGCAGTCATTGGTTTACAGGGAGAACAGTATTCTATATATATATATATATATA
>CAIGQW010000317.1:8796235-8831502 GCA_903798125.1 Danio choprae | reverse complement strand
TATGTATACACACACACACACACACACACACACACACACACACACACACACACACACACACACACACACACACACACACACACAATCACATTGCTGAAGTGGATGGAGCTGAAGGTCAAAATGTCTAAAGCAAAAGCTAATATAAGGCAGATTATAAAATGAAAAAAAGTGTCAGGATGGACATTTTTCATAAATATTACATTTGAATATTTGTGCTCAAAAAATATATATATATTTGAATATGGGTTTATTCATTCATTTTCTTTTCGGTTTAGTCCATTTATTAATCTGGGGTCACCACAGCGGAATGAACCGCCAACTTATCCAGCATATGTATTAGGCAGCGGATGCCCTTCCAGCCGCAACCCATCTCTGGGAAACATCCATACACACACACACACACACTATGAACAATTTAGCTTACCCAATTCACCTATACCGCATGTCTTTGGAATTGTGGGGGAAACCGGAGCACCCGGAGGAAACCCACGCAAACACGGGGAGAACATGCAAACTCCACACAGAAAGGCCAACTGACCCAGCCGGGGCTCGAACCAGCGACCTTCTTGCTGTGAGGCGAATGTGCTATCCACTCCGCCAAAATGGGTTTATTTAAAAGAACTTTAATGAGGCAGACAATTTTTTTGTAAAATTTATTTGTAATTTTTCAACAAGCTGATAGGTGTACAAATAACATTAAGCTGCATTTGTTTTGTAACTGAAAACATTTAACAACATTTTGTGTAGGGCTGCACAATATTATCACTAGCGATAAGAACAAAATTATCATTAGCGCCATAAAAGTAAGTTCAATATACAGTACGTATCGCAAATGTGTGATAAATTACATTTATTATATGCACTGGTTGTTTATCTAAATTTGACCAATCAGATCGGGACTTACTATCTTTGTCCCCACCTCCCCAGTAGTTGTTGTTCTGTTATTAACTGCAGCGGCCCAAAAGTGAACCCAGAGCTGAAAATGAATACTTAAGGAGGGAGTCGAGACAAGAAAGGAAAATGACAACAGCCAATCAGAGTCAGAATATCTGCTGAGCTTTTAACTCTTTCATACTGTTTCAAAGATTAAATATTTGCACCTTGATACATTTTTTAGTCTGAATTAGAATTAATTATTTCTGAAAAATATCTTCATTCCTTTCTTCGGCTTAGTCCTTAATCTATCAGGGGTCTCCACAGTGGAATGAACCTCCAAATACTCTGCCATATGTTTTATGCACCGGATGCGAAAAATATATTTTATCTGTTTATTTTTATATGATTAAATAAATGCTTTAAAAACAGCTTTTTTTAGGGAAATTTTATATTGTAAGAAATATCGTTATCGCAATACTCAACAACAGTTTCGAATATCGCATATTTTTGCAATATTGCAGCCGTAATTTTTTCTGAACAAATAAAGTACAGAGCAAAAAGCATTTAAAGGCAGACTGAACAATGAAAAATTACAATAAATCAAGCTGCCGCATCTATTGTACAGAATGAAAATTTACCTTTGAACTTTTTTAAACAATGTGTTCTTGTTTTACATGTTCTTGTTGAGGAACACAAGCATGTCAATATAATTGGGGAAAATCTGCTCCTAGTCTATTAAAGTCAACTGCAGAGAAAATGTTGCCGTTGCCAGGACACACAAATAATGGTTTGCTAAGCAACTAAGTTTCCAGAAGCTCTTCTTGTTTTCAATCCACCACTGAATGGGATCCTCATCTGGTGAAAAAAATGGCTCCAACAAACACTGTTCCCACTCGTCTCGGTAAGCTCTCTGCAATCAATCGCCAAAGCTAAACTTACCTAGGAGTATGCATTGTCTCATCCTCTTCATCGTTAGTGGTGCATCCACACCACTCACACCAAGAGAAACGCTGATATTGTTTCTTACTACTTATCTCATGTCTCGTTGGGGAGCCTAAGATGTTTTTGGTGGATGCAAGAAGAGGAATTTTCCTTTCATTCTCCAAGTTAGCAGTGTTTATATGTTGCATGTGGGATGCCACGATAGTGTTTTTGAATTCACAGTTTTCTCAATTTACGGCCACCAAACAATATAGCAAAATTCAAATAGTGCTTTTCTTAATCAAATAATACTGCAGAACAAATATTTGATTGTTTGACTAACTGTGCACACCCCTAAAAGAAGTGTTTGTCTTAATAACATTTCAGATTTTCTGTCATGGCCACCGGTCGAGTCTACACATCATATATGCCACTGGACCAGATTACACGTCCCATAATCCTTAGCACCTCACACCTGATGTTTATGAACTTTAATTACACACACACACAGCTGCAGACCATTTACACTAATTACACACACTATATAAGCACCACTTTCACACACAATATTTGCTCAGTCTTGTATATCTGTCTAGTGTGCATTACCAAGCATTTTCATTGTCTTGTCTAGCTGTGTTTTGACTCTTTGTTTTGCTTGTATGTTTATGCTTGTTTTGCCTCCTGCCTTGACCTTTTACCTGTTACACCAACTACTCTTTTGGATTACTTGATCTGTATTAAACCTTGCCTGACAACTCTTAATAAAGCTGCGTTTGGAACTTTATCTTCATTGCCATGCCCTTAACATTACATTTACAAAGAAACTGCTTAATTTGATATTTGCTGTCATGTATGTTTTGACATCTGACTGAGAAATGAGTATGGAAAGTATTCTTATAATACATCCTAAAATTGTAAATAATTATTCCTAAGGAATTATTGACCATATTTTTAAGTACTCACAATAACAGTAATGTGCATGTTAATTACTGTGATATATCCTATTTTATTATATATTTCTAAACCCAGTTAAAGCAGAATCATATTTCCTCCTATTCACTGTGATAAGAGATCTTAATGAAGTACTGGTAGGCTGTCTATGCAAACACTCCTGAAATGCAAGCACACCAGTAGCAAATTGAGTTCTCTTTCACGTCTTATCGCATTTGAACAGACCACAAGCAAAATAGTTAAAATTATATTGAGCCTATAGTCGTATGCAGTCTTAACTGAGTATTTGAAAAGTTTTTAATGAGTATAGAGTTGGGAGAAAATAAAATGTGTCACATTCTACAGTACATTTAATTATTCAACTTCTGTAGATTTCTTATTTTAATACTACTATTAAACCTGACTGACAAAGGGTTTATTTTTAGATTGTTTAAGTTTACTAAAACTGAAAGTTGTTGAATATGTTTTAAATAGTATTCAAAATATACTATAGTAAAATTATGTAAAACAAAAATAATAGTGATCAGTTTGACTTGACAGCACTAGTTACAAATTTAGTAGAAGTAGTAGTAGTAGTAGTAGTAGTAGTAGTAGTAGTAGTTATTATTAATCCCTGCAAGGGTAAACTCATTTGCCACCATTAACCTCACAATACAATAAATTATTACACAACAAATATCACAAAAAAACAACACAACAACAAACTAAACAACAGTAAACAGTATTTGCACCAACTGCACAGTAAATAACTGATAAAAAATAAATAAATAAATTACACCACTTCATTAAAAAACGTCACAGCAGTTGGGAGAGAACCTTGTAAATCTCTCTGTGGAGCACCAGGGCATTACTTGTCTCTCACTGAATGAGCTCTTAAGTTGTCTAAAAGTATTATTTAGTGGATGTCTGTCATATTTCAAAATTATCTTTAATTTAGTCCTTGTTCTCTTTTTACAGTCACCTCAAGTGAATCGGGATTAAAACCAATAATAGAACCAGCTTTTCTAATTTAGCAAAGAAATAATAAAGGATAAACACAAAGTTGAGTGTGATGGATTTCACTGAATGCAAACTATTGGTCAGGTTAAAATCACAATAAAACAAACAATACAATATTTACATTTAACTTCTTTTAATATATGTAAGTAAATACTATAAATATAGTATTAAATAAATTAATTAATTAAAATAATTAAGAATAAATATACATTTCCTTACCTATAATATCATTATTTTTTTGTAAACACATTCACATTAGCATTGCTGAATACTGCAATGATTCCATAATTTAATTCAATACAAATTTATTCAGAGATATAGCTTTTACCCAGCTGTCACAGTAGTAGACCTATGGTATACTTCAGAAATGTCAGCAGGCGTTAAACAACACCACACCACATTACCCAGAAAGTTACCCAAATGCTCTGTGCCAATACATTTAAAGCATTTTAGTCAGCAAAAATATTTACAGATAGGGAAAAAAAGAGGATTAATTTGCTTAATTTTCAACAAAGGAAAACCTTGCAGGCTGCAAATGATATTCTTTACATCCTCTGAGAGATTTGCCTTGCTTGAATGACAATTTTTGGAACAAATCAGCTAAATATGCAGTTTAGAAACTGAAGTAATGTTTTACATTTACCGGTTTTCCTGAAACAGCACAAGTGATGCAAGCATGTTTGAATGTCTGATGTTAAATCTCAAATGTTATATAAATAAAAAATGTATCACTCAATATAAGAAAGAGAGAAAACTGTGTATCACAAAAAAATGTCTTTTGAAACCAAAATCATTTGTAATCACTATTACTATTACTATAATACAATATTACTACAATATAACAGCCCGATAGTTTTACATCTCACAGAATGCTGGTTTGTGCCAAAATAAAAAAAAAAATCTACCACTCGATATAAGAAACAGAGAAGTGTGTGTGTGTGTGTGTGTGTGTGTGTGTGTGTGTGTGTGTGTGTGTGCGTGTGTGTGTGTGCGCGTGCGTGCGTGCGTGCGTGCGTGCATGCGTGCATGCGTGCGTGCGTGTTTATGTGTGATTGTTTGAAGTAATATAAAAACAGAACACTACATTTAAATTGAAATAATATTCCACCATTTGATCAAATAAACACAACATTGGTGAGCAGAATAAGCTTCTTTTAAAACATTAAACAATCTTTCTGATCCCACACTTAAAGCAGGAAGGAAAGTTAAGCCAAAAGCTGCGTCACTCATTTTTATTCTCAATGTTTCTCTTGTTTCATGGCCCCATTCACCCTCAATCAAAAGGCGAAAAGCACTTGAGTCCTGTGGTGAATTAAAGCTTTGGCCCCTGTTGCTTCGTGAGTTCAGCAAAGCCCACAGAGTCCCACTGCATGAGAATCTGTCCTATAGTGCTGCACACTGTGAAGGCAGTTTTGAGGAGCACGCAGTAAACTGTGTGTTAATCACTACAGAAAGAACCAGAAACAGTCCACACTCCACTGTGTGTTTACTTAGATGCCATGGAGTGCTAGTATTATAGGACTTATTGGAGTTCTGTGGGATCAATTCCTGCCAAATGTATTCTGGTTGGGGATTAAAAAAATAGTAAGTAAATAAAAAAATTGACATCGCATGTAAAATTATAACGCGCAAAAGCAAAAACTAAATGCAGAATAAGACACAACAAGGTCACATACCGAAAGATAATGGGCGCGAATCAAAAATGAAAAATGCGTTTAGAATTGCCTTGCACAAAACTGAAACCTGAATTCAAAGTTTTCCTAATTGCAAACACAATCTGCCTTTTCCGCTCATATTTGAATGTTTTGTGTGCTTATGATCTTTTGCCCTTTGCTCTTGTTCCCACATTCTACGCTTGCGTTTCCAAAAGATGCAATTTGAGTTTCATTTAAATCACAGGCGGGCTTCAGCGTCATCATTGGTCCACTAGTCGAGATTAACAGATGCTCCTCTAGCCAATCAGACGAAGAGAGTTGACGTCACTTCAATTCTGAGCAACTCGTGGCTGCTCAGTGTGGCAGTCAGGGATTTTTGATCCAGTAGAGTTCAAATGTCCAGATTCTGACATGTTAAAGTGTGCATATATACAGTTTTTATTCATTCATTCATTCATTCATTTTCATTTCGGCTTAGTCCCTTTATTAATCTGGGGTCGCCACAGCAGAATGAACCGCCAACTTATCCAGCATATGTTTTACGCAGCGGATGCCCTTCCAGCTGCAACCCATCTCTGGGAAACATCCATACACACCCATTCACACTCATGCACTACGGACAATTTAGCTTACCCAATTCACCTATACCGCATGTCTTTGGACTTGTGGGGGAAACCGGAGCACCCGGAGGAAACCCACGCCAACACAGGGAGAACATGCAAACTCCACACAGAAACGCCAACTGACCCAGCCGAGGCTCGAACCAGCGATCAGCGACCTTCTTGCTGTGAGGCGAACGTGCTACCTGCGCCACTGTGAGGCCCCCAGTTTTTATAGTTTTTTTTTTTTAATAAATAAAAGTGTCTTTTGAAAACCAAAATCATTTGTACTTTTAATCACTTTAATACATTTTCTTAATACAACTACAATATATGTAATATAACAGGCCTTTATACAACAGGCCCATATAATTACAATATAACATGAAACAATGCAATACAAAAAGTACAGTGCTCCGCATGAGGTAATATATTGTGGTGCATTTAAACAAAACAGATTCATGCAACAGATATATTTATTCTAATAAAATTTTTGTCACCAAACATCTTTAGAAATAAACATATAATACATTTAAATTCATGTAAAATATTGCAAAAAACATTACAAATTACAAAATTTCAACAAAATGTTATATATGTTTTGTTTCTTTTGATTTATGCTTTTTTTATTTATGATTTTTATTTTAGCTTTTGTTATAGAAATAAAAATGTGCTGTGCACTCATGTAGGTGAATGACATGACTTTTAGACATTTTGAAATAATATAAAGTATAACTCTGTAAAATAACTGGAAGTTTATTACAAGGTTTTTGTACCATAATACAACACCAACTTAGACAATATATCACTTTAAAGTATTAAAAATTTGAATAAAAGTCACATTTTTGTACTTTTTAAGGTTAAAAGTTGTTGGAAGAAAGATCAAGATCCCGTAACGCAATTTAAAAGCATAAATAAACAGGGAAAAATAAATATAAAATAAAAACATGAATTACAAAATATGAAAAACCACTCATTTAAAAATAGTTAAATTGTTTATGAATATTTACTGTACTAAAAAAAACTTACAACAATTAATGTGATAATGTAATAATTTTGTAGCGGTTGCTATAGAAATATAAATCCTATCTATTGCTTTTTACTTTAACTGTACTGCAAATGTCACACAATTAAAAACAAATAATAATAATAAATAAACAAAAACTCTATAAAATCCACTAACAAACTGTTAACACACACACTACTGATGTTAACTGAATCTTCAGAGCACTGCATGAACTGTTATTTTAGCTCTGGTGACATAACAGGCCTAGAGTGTGGAATGTCAACACTGATGACATCACAGGCCTACAATGTGGAATGTTAACACTGATGACATCACAGGCCAACATTCTAACATTCTAAGCAGCAGGTAGCCCAGAACAGCAGAGGCAGCAGTCAGTGTCAGTTTGAAGGTTTAAAACGGCAATATCTGATATCTGTACAGAGTGCTCATTACAGAAGATAACACCAGTACTGAGGCACTTCTTCAGATAAATTATACATTTGTAGTTCAGTTGTAGATTCAGTAGAAGTCAAGATGAATCAAGGTGACCCTTCTGGTGAAAACATCCCAATGTTTGTCAATGCAAACGATGGATTGAATGTTGTTAATCTGGGGCCACAATTTGTGATTTCTGCCACTATTCTTCATGGGAATGTCCGAACGATTCTTCCAGACATACGCATACCACGTCGATTGACTGCTGCCAACTTAGATTTTTATTACGAGTTGGTCGAAGCAGCTCTCCGTGAACTTGCTCAGTATCCCATGACACCTGGTCTTGAATACAATCCGTTGCTGGATTTGCTAGCTCAAAATGCGGATTACTGGTCTGTTGATGTGGATGCTGTTGGCGACTCTGAGGCCATTGCGTTTTATCCTGTGTTTACTAATATACCACAAGAACCTGTGGAGTCCAGCACTGAAGATGAACATTCTGGATCTTCTGATTCTGGGTCAAGTTCTGATTCAGATTCAAGGTCAGGTTCTGATTCAGATTCAAGGTCAGGTTCTGGTTCTGATTCTGGGTCAGGTTCTGATTCAGATTCTAGGACTGGTTCTGATACAGATTCTCAGTCAGATTCTCAGTCAGATTCTGATTCAGACTCTAGGTCAGGATCTGATTCAGATTCACCTGACCAAAGCTCGGGTAGTCAGACTGAAATGAGACGGGGTCTTAAAAGACAAAGACAGACATCTGAAAGGTCAGAGAACAGACAACAGAAAAGGAGGAGATTAGTCCACCTCTCTGATTCAGATTCTTCCAGTGATTTTCCTCAAGCATCCTTTCAAGAAACATCCAGAGATGACGAACAGCCTGGACCTTCTCATCAGGCCAACAACACTGAGAATATGAGACCTGATATCCAAAGCTCAGGCAGTCAGACTAAAATAGCACAGGGTATTAAAAGACACAGACAGACATCTGACAGGTCAGAGAACAGAGAACAGAAAAAGAGGAGATCAGTCCATCTCTCTGATTCTGATTCTTCCAGTGATTCTCCTCAAGCATCCTTTCAAGAAACATCCAGAGATGACGAACAGCCTGGACCTTCTCATCAGTCCAACAACACTGAGAATATGACACCTGATATCCAAAGCTCAGGCAGTCAGACTGAAATAGCACAGGGTATTAAAAGACGAAGACAGACCTCTGACAGGTCAGAGAACAGAGCACAGAAAAAGAAAAGATCAGCCCATCCCTCTGATTCTGATTCTTCCAGTGATTCTCCTCAAGAATCAGACGAACAGCCTGGACCTTCTCATCAGGCCAACAACACTGAGAATATGACACCTGATATCCAATCCTTGGGAAGTCAGGGTGGTCTTAAAAGAAAAAGATACAACAGATCAAAGAGCAGAGAACTGAAAAAGAGGAGCTCAGTCCAGCAGTCTGATACTTCAGATGATTCCCTCAGTTCATCTGAAAGTTACGAACAGCCTGACCCTTCTCACAGAATCCAGGATGGGTCGAGGCATGGAGGGAAAAGAAAAAGAAACGAAACAACTTCTGGCAAGAGGAAGAGGAAGAAATTAGAACACCTCTCTGATTCTGATTCTTCAAGTGTTTCCTTCAGCTCAGTCTCTTCATCCCTTAAAGAAGAGACAACAGATGATGACCAGCCTGGACCTTCTCATCAGGTTAACAACAGTGAGGTCAGATCCATAACACCTACTGACCAAAGCTCTTGCGGTCAGGCTGAAAGAAGAAGGAACTTTAAAAGGAAAAAAGCCTTCAGCAAGTCGGAATTTAGAAAGTTGGAAGGGAGTTCAGACCACTGCTCAGATTCAGACTGAAGCGGTTTTCACCAGAGTTTTCACTGTCTCCACAAATTTGGTAGGTGTATGCTAAATCATTCTTTACTTTTGTGTTCTCATATTGTTATGTAAGATATTATCCTCAATGCTACTTCTTGTTTTAGGAGAAATATGCTGCATCACAATTTTCGAACTTATACTAGTACGTACTTTTTTGTAAAGAAAAAGTACATACTTTTGAGTGTGTAACAGAAGAGAATGCACGCTTTGGGACATACTACTTTCTCATTAACAGAATGTTATGTTGCTAGAGTTACATGCCCTCTCCACGTTTGACCAAAAACACCTTTATTAATTAACAGTCCACTTAATGGTTGGTCTTGCACATCCGCCATGTTTGTAGTTTGTTTACACTTTTTAGCTGCGTTTGAAGTTCTAATCAAATTTATGTCCAACACACAATGTATTATGGGCATTTTTTGGGCAATTATGCCCCAAAAAATTATAGCCAAATTTTGCCGTTAAAGTACAAATGGCTCTGCACTGCAAATTTCTACCGGAAATAGTAAGCCAACCAGGAACCTCTGATATACTCAGTTCAACATACTACGATTTAGGACATACTAATTCTATTTTTGATGACTATTTAGAATTAATATAGTATGCAAATTGTGATGAAACAATGGTCCCTGTTTTTAAAACTGTGGCCTGTCATTATTATATTATAAATAAAACCTTTCTGTATTGTGTTCTTTTTACAAAAGTTGTGAAACAGTTGCTGTTCTCTGCAGTCCTCTAAGCTCTAATTGTATCATGAGGTGGGGTGCCAGATAGATGCATTCACTAAAGATGCAACATGCCCAACATCATGCCCCATTCTCCCATAAAGCATCCACACAGCACACCTGGAAGCCAGAGTAAATAACCCCTCACTGGACAAAAAGCTGTGCATGGACAACAGACAAGTTTGATGCATGGCACATGGAAAAATGTACAGTACATTTCATAACAGAACTTCTGTTTCACACTGTAGTAAAGGGTTTCAATATTTATCTTCCATTTACCAGTCAGTCATCCTAACTCTGTATATTTTTATGGATTGTTTAGGTATTGCTGAAAAAACTACCAAGATGACCAAAACTTGCCAAGATGAAGAGTTGCAGAGAAGTTGCTGCTTGGAAACAGACCTTTGTGAACTATCTCTAATTGTGTAAAGTTTTGTTAAGACTTCAAAATGATAGTTCATTATTTATTGCTAGTTAATGTAAATATTTACATGAACTAAGCATGAAAAATCTTGTACATCATGTATTAATCATATTGTAACATTTTCTAATGTATTATTAAAGAGCTCATATTTTACACCTTGTGCAAGATAAGTCTTTTACTGTCTCAAGAATGTGTCTGTAAAGTTTCAGCTCAAAATACACATCAGATTATTTATTATACAATGCAGAGTATGCCCATTTTGAGCTCAAAGCAGCTCAAAGAGCTGGTTCTCCTTGCCCACCATTCCCACATGCATGTTTGCTTCTCATGTGATACGTCAGATAAACAGCAGTCAGTGACAAAGACAGATGAATGAAATGACAGATGGATGAAGCAGAAATCCAGCTCATTAGTCAAAAATACGATATAGGTTTATTTGAAGTATTTGTGTTGGGGTTTATTCAAGCCTTTCTGCAATGATGAGTCACACACTAATGCCATTACAAAGTTTGCAGTACACACACACACACGCGCACGCACGTGTGTGTTTACTGACACTATGCGGCTGTGGTGATTCCAGCAGTTATGAATTACATAGCGATTTTACATAGCGATTTTGTCTTTATTTATTACAAACATGCTCTGGTTTAAAAACTTTTTAAACTTATAAAACTCATTCTTGAGGTGCAGTTGATCACACAGAGTTGGAACAGATCTTTTAATCCCATTTCTTTGCTAATCCTGTTCTGTGGACATGTTTATACACATTACTACAGAGACATGTTAATACGCTCCTGTCAATCAATTTGATGGGCTGGGAAAATCACACTCCTTCATCATGCTGCGGTGGGCCTTAAAATCACTGTGATTTTGATCCTATTTTAATGTCAGAAATTAAAAAAAAAAAAGAGATTTATGTTCATATCACTCCAATATGACAGTTGGCACACTATACCTACTCACAGGTCTGTCCACATACACTACGGACAATTTAGCTTACTCAATTCACCTATACCGCATGTCTTTGGACTTGTGGGGGAAACCGGAGCACCCGGAGGAAACCCACGCCAACACGGGGAGAATATGCAAACTCCTCACAGAAATGCCAACTGACCCAGCCGAGGCTCGAACCAGCGACCTTCTTGCTGTGAGGCGATCATGCTACCCACTGCGCCACCGTAAGGCCCTACAGTAAACCAACTACGGTATATTTAAATTTGCACAATATCAAAATTCAATTTCCAAATAGCTTAAGAAAAGATCCTTCAAAGTGCCATGAACTACACAATCAACACCATGTCATTTAACATACTGCATATGTAGTTTAAGATGTGAATATTGAAAAACTTTGGTGTGTTTCTATATCTATCAAAGTCGGAGAATCATCCTCAGTATCCCTCAGTATCTTTGAATTATTCTACCGCAAACAGACCAAATATGCGTATAAACCATGATGATCCACAGTGTCACCACCTGGCTTATGCTGTTTAATAAAAACTTTTGTCCAATCTTCGAGAAAGGAGAATGGGATTATGCAGGTTAATAGAGATCTCAGTATTACAGCTGCGTTTCTGAACGTTATATGCGACTGAATATAGTTGCAGAGCATTATAATAACATCTCGCTTCACAAGCCGGCTATATATCCCTCACAATCCCTAATAATTCCCCATATCGCTTCTTTTGGAGACACATACAGGTTTACAGTAACCTCCGGAGGATTACGTATCAGATATGATTGACAGGTTTATGACTTTCTTGTGGCGAGGAGGAAATAGGTTTTTCCTCATCTCGGAGAAGCGTCAAGGTCTGCTGTGAGAGAGGCGAAATGCCAGACATCATGTTGACTTAATAATAATCTCAATAATATCACCGCCGTTTTCTGAACTAGATATTGTAGTTTTAGCTCCATTGTAGAGCTGTTTAATGAAATCTGAGGGTGACGTGCATTGGTATCAAAAATTTCAAAAGGCATTACATATATTGGTGACATACTCATATGGGACGTTATTCTTATAATATACTACAGTACACATAATGTAAACTAAATATACTACAGCAAGCTAAACATATCACGATCTTATTATGAAGTAATATCTAGTAAGAGAAGTAGAAACACACGCTGATCGACCAGCCAGAAATTAATCATGATTATTAATGTTTTTGGGGTTTTTTTGGACCTCTGCTTCAGATTTGCACACAAGCTGCATTGCGATGTTTTCATCATTAAATAAATTCATTATAGCTCACGTTTAGGTGATAGCTTGGAGTTAATGTTTCCAAGTCTGAAAGAAATGAGTAGGATGTTTGTTAATATCACCAATAAAAGTCACTATCTAAAGCTAGAGTAAACCTCTGTAATGAATGTACTGCACATGGGCTTAATTTAATATACTTCTGTATTTGTTGATTTTATTCTACAGTATGTGTGGATTATGGTTGTTTTAAATAAGATTAAAAAAACATGAATTTGAGCCTATAACTGTGCAGTGGTTGCATTAAATTTTAAATCATAACAGATAGTTCAGCTTGTGATAAAGCAAACAAACACTCTGTCCATGCGCTCATGTTTACAATTTTTTCCTGTTTCTAATAAATTAATGAATGTTCACCAGGACATACACCATGTTTTCCTGGTGTTTTGGAAATTAATATTACTATGAAATATGAGATATTGTTATGAAAATATTGTAAGGTTATTATTCTTTTTCATTTTTATTAAATGCAGTCCCAAGTACACATTCATATGCAAATTAGACATGATACAGTATGTCGATTATACAAAAGATATATTGTATAGAATGAAAATACCAATTCATGAGTATTCTACTTTCATGTTGTATTTGTAAAATAATATAATCTTTCATAAGATAGTTCGACTAAAGAATAGCTCAAACCTAAAACATTGTTTTTGCTTGGACATGTTTTTTCACTTTTTTTTTATTATCCAGTACTAGTATCCACTACAGAGCACATAATTCATTCATTCATTTTCTTTTTGGCTTAGTCCCTTTATTAATCTGGAGTCACCACAGCAGAATGAACCGCCAACTTATCCAGCATATGTTTTATACAGCGGATGCCCTTCCAACAGAAACCCATCACTGGGAAACATCCATACACACTCACTCATTCATTCACATACACACTCATACACTACGGCCAATTTAGCTTACCCAATTCACCTATACCGCATGTCTTTGGACTTGTGGGGGAAACCGGAGGAAACCCACTCCAACACGGGGAGAACATGGAAGCTCCACACAGAAATGCCAACTGAACCAGCCGAGGCTTGAACCAGCGACCTTCTTGCTGTGAGGCGGTTGTGCTACCCACTGCGCCACCGCGTTGCCCCCAGAGTACATAATATTAAACAACAAAATTTTTAATTTTTTGTCTTTTTCTCCATTTCTTTCCGATGACATTAAAATAATCAGAAAAATTCTAAGGAGGTTCTAAAGAGGTAAATTCATAAGATGAAATTCAAAAGATATAAATTCATTAAAATCACTTTTTAAAAAACTAAAATATTAAGCAGCCCACTTGTTTTCAACATAAATGTTTATTAAACAGCAAATCTACATATTAGAATGATTTCTGAAAAATCATGTCACACAAAAAATAAATTGTAACATCAATAATAAATTCAAAATATATTCATATATAACAGCTATTTTAAATACTAATAGTGTTTTGCAATATCTATCTTCTGTATTTATCTTTCTTTTTAAATGCTGGCTTTGTGTGCATTAAATGACTTCTTCAAACAATTAATCTTCCCCAAACAGTTTTATAACTTTACAATTATTATAGATTATTAAATTTAAGATTATTGTCATCAATAATGCATTTGGCAATGTTAATATAAATGTATTTATTTTAGGTAGAAATGTGCATATTGTAAAATGCTTTGCTGACTAACTAGAAATACTGTGTGTGTTATCCGAAAGTCATTGACAAAAAAAAAAAGGCAATAATTTTTACCACCCTGAATACCACCCTGATCTCACAAGGAAACATAACCATTTTACATTTTGTCAGTTTAGTGGTTAATTCCATTAAGTTGTGTGAAAATGTAGGATTTTTAATAGGAGTCGTGGCCCCAAACCCCACTCCTAAACCCAACTGTCATTGGGGGAAGAGCATATCATATTAAAATGTACAAATTAGATCGTACAAATTCATTCGAATAATACGTATAATCTACTAAATCAAGAAGTTACGAATTGGCATGAGATGGTGTTGGAAATACAAACGCAGTAGATGCTATGTGGATGCAGGCAGCGTGTGAAAGCTTATGCATACACCTGCCATATCAGTGTCTGGATGGTGTTATTGATGGACCCGGCAGCTGAAAGCATTTATCCTGAAAGCTCATTCTCTTGTGTTGATTCCAGCCTACTTTAATGTGACATGAAGCTTCAGACCACAATAATTACGACATCAACACTTTGACCTTAACAAGAGAACATCACTACTCTCTCGCTCATGCAGCCGGGAGAACTGTCATCCAAGTCCCATTAACCATTGAGAAAGTCTTTTACTTTCCTTCACCTTCAGGAGAGCAAAAAAAATATGCTCGGTTGAAATGAGAAATCATGAAGGAATAAAGTGAGAAATAAAACATTCAGTCTTAAAATTTGATTATGGCTACATATTACAATTGTTAAATGCAATTACAAATACTCAATCACATTTGACGCACTGCCTTGCTCAATGTCATTTCTTTCCATGTAGGTTAAAGCTATTACTCAGCGGAAAGAACAGAAGCATATAAGAGGTATGGTGTATTTATCTCAATGATCAATGCTATGCTCAATTTCCAGACTAATGGAACCTTTACACAAGCATGCCAAGGTCTATGTGGTCGGAACCAAACAAATTACCCATAATGCACCTGGTCATTATAGATAATAACCACCCATTTTGGGCAAACACACAGCTCAGCATGTGCACGACAGATCTGCTGAGAACTGCAATCCATTTGTGCTCTCTACAGTTCAAGTCCAGTTCTATTCCAATGTATCTAAAAGACCATGCCTACACTCAAAAAAACATTTTGCTGCTTGTTCAAACTACTTGATGAGCTTAACACAATTCTTAATTTATTTGTGTTTAACCCACTAAAATTTATTGAGTTCAATTATTCGATTTGTGTTGGGACAGTCTGAATGAATTGTAAGTCAGTCATTTTCATTTCGGCTTAGTCCCTTTATTAATCTGGGGTCGCCACAGCGGAATGAACCGCCAACTTATCCAGCATATGTTTTACGCAGCGGATGCCCTTCCAGCTGCAACCCATCTCTGGGAAACATCCATAAACACCCATTCACGCTCATACACTACGGACAATTTTAGTCTACCCAATTCACCTATACCGCATGTCTTTGGACTTGTGGGGGAAACCGGAGCACCCGGAGGAAACCCACGCCAACACAGGGAGAACATGCAAACTCCACACAGAAACGCCAACTGACCCAGCCAAGGCTCGAACCAGCGACCTTCTTGCTGTGAGGCGAACGTGCTACCCACTGCGCCACTGTGAGGCCCCTGAATGAATTGTGTGACCCTTTTTTCTTTTACAGTGTACTGAGCTTTATTATTCCAGTGGATCTAACAAATACAATGTTTTATGAATGTTGTTTAATACATCTACTTACCAGCCCTTGGATTAAATATCAGTGTTGGGGAGAAACTTCACTGTAATAAGCAATAAGGTCTGGGCGGTATGACCACAATTTTATTTTTATGGTATGAGAAAGTTTATTTCACGGTAATGATATCTTTCACAACATAGTTTTTTTTTATAAGTAAAGTTTCACAAACTAATTTCGAGAGGAGCACGTCATATGATTGATCGCAGCCGGTCTCTCATCTGTAATCATTAGTAAGCCAATCAGATTAATACAAACTCCTGCCAAAAACTATTCTCTTATCTTCGTTTTTCGAAGAAACCCCCCATCCACCCCATCTCCCCCTTCTTTCCTCCTTTACCAGGGGGAGCTCTCGAGAACTATCTGATCTCGTACCCCCTTATATGCTTATTGACCAGGCGGGAGCCCTGGGCTCAATTATCTCTAAGCTCAGGGTTCTCTCCTGGGACAGCATGCCAAACCTGCTATTATTATCAAGCAATATCTAAGTGTGAACTCCTGAAAGATAGTTTTTTAAAGGTAGTTAAATGTACAAAAGCGATTTATATAACAATTAAGCTTGATTGTTTAAGAAAAGGACTTGATCTTATTTGGATTTTTTTAAAGTAATATAGTAATAGTAATATTGTAAACAGTAAACAGTAATATACTGTATAGTAATTAGTAATATAGTAAAAAAATATGACATTAGTGAACAACACATTTCACTGTATGTCACATGTATGTTTTATGTGGACAGACCATATTATTATAAACATTTCTCAAGTAACATCTTCTCACAGATATAAAAATATATCCCAGATAACAAGAAAATAATACTTAAATATGGAAATATACATATGTAAACACTTCAAGGAAATATCAAACTGTTTTTTCCTTCAAAAATACAAAATATAAACAATTACAATTCTTATATAAATATTGAAACTACATGATCACTGCTTGTTGAAATATAAAGCAAATGGCAATACTGCCAGTCTCCCATGGAGCATCTTTCTCAGCCTTATGCATGCTGCATGTTGGCCACGGCCACTCATTTACATTTCCAGTATACACGGAACACAAAATTATTTTACGGTACACATTTAATTTCGCGGTAACAATATATACCATCATACCGCCCAGCCCTATACAAGCAATTAGTTGCTTTACTTTAAAAAGTGAGTAAACCCATTGCCTTAAAAGCAACAAGTTGACTTTACTTAAAGTGAGTAAACCCATTGAACTATTTAGTTGACTTAATTGTTGAATTGCCTTAAACAGGTTTACTCACTTTTTAAATAATCCCTAAATAGTCAACTAATCCCTTTTTACAGTGTAACTAAAAGTAAATGAGACATTTCAAGGTCACTTTTTTGTGTTTTGAACAAATTTTTATAGCAAATTGTACAATGAGTCAAAGAAACGCTCGTTTAATGTCTGAATGAATTTGCATTATTAAACAAATTGGTAGAACAGATGACTCAATGACTCACTCAGAAAGCACCTGAAATGTATTACTGCAACAATATTTCAGGCACTGTCTTTATTTTTTTAACTCTGCTGTGACAGAATCAAAAGTATTGTGGAATATTACAGGCAGTGGTGAATAGATGCCTTCAAACATCCATCATATCCCAGTATTTCAGTAGACAAGATATGACCTGATCATGATCTGGACGTGTCTTGTTGCTTTTTTGCAGAGGCAACATTTCTCAACTTTTGGCCAGTTGTGAAGCCAGTTTCTGAAACAGTGACAGTAAAAAGTAACCTACAGAAAGCCTGTTAATGATTTACATTTCTGTCTATCACCTCCCCTCATTATTCTTCAATACTTTTGTTCAAATAATAATTTAATTTTACATAAGTGACTATGTTTGGTCTCTCTGTCCAGTCCCTCTCAGTTCTTCTCAGTTGCACCCTATTGAAAAAAGAACAATCATTTTCACCTTAGTCTTCAACTGAGGTCTCAGCCTTTGATTCTCAATGTTCATTCATTCATTCATTTTCATTTCGGCTTAGTCCCTTTATTAATCTGGGGTCACCACAGCGGAATGAACCGCCAACTTATCCAGCATTTGTTTTACGTAGCAGATGCCCTTCCAGCTGCAACCCATCTCTGGGAAACATCCATACACACCCATTCACACTCATACACTACGGACAATTTAGCTTACCCAATTCACCTATACCGCATGTCTTTGGACTTGTGGGGAAAACCGGAGCACCTGGAGGAAACCCACGCCAACACGGGGAGAACATGCAAACTCCACACAGAAACGCCAACTGACCCAGCTGATGCTCGAACCAGCAACCTTTTTGCTGTGAGACGAACGTGCTATCCACTGCGCCACCGTGAGGCGATTCTCAATGTCTTAAAATAAAATATTTTTTTCTTAAAGTTTTCCTAGAGGTTATTTTTTTTTAATCCGTCAGGAGCCTTAAGTGGTGTAACACCATGCAATCTGCAGAGGCTTTTCATTCAAAATCATTTCCAATCCAGTCTACTGCCAGAGGAACAAGCGTGGGAATGTGTTATAAAAATTAGGGTCAAGGTTTGTTAGTAGCCCTGGGTGTGGGACAGTTGGAGGTGAAGTTACTGTATTCTGGCTCAGTTCCTTTGAGACAGGTCTAATAGTAAAGCAGCCTCTCTCTAAGGGTATGTTCATTCGCTTCACTGTGTAATAGAGCTGAAAGGCCCTCCACCGAATATCTCCAGAGACTTAGACAGATCGAGAGAGAGGAGTATAATTGGCCACAGAAATAAGCAGGGATCTGAATTGTGGGGAATTTGTTGGTTTTCTCATGGGCAAACTCACAAAAGTTCCTACTGGAGTATCCAGACTGTTTTTCTTATAGCATTCTGTCTATGTATCTATATTAAGGAGCTGTTTTTTGGGCGCAGATCATAATCACAAGGAATGTGTCTAAGCTGCTTTTAACCTCTCAAAAGATATTCAGGTAATTAAACTCAGTATTTTCTCTAAATATAAACTTTTTGTTTGGAAAGGATGAGACTGTCTCACTGTCATCTATATCTCTACCCCTCATTCCTCTAATAATTTTTTTTTTCTTTTCAATTTCGCTCCACATCCCAACCAAAATATTCCAATCCAATTACAGTCCAATTGGGAGCTGTATTAGGGGGAATTAGTTTTAGCTTTGCTTTAGGACTTTCAAAGTCCAGAGAGACAGACCACAGAAGAAGAATTTGCCTAGATCTAGTCCAAGTGAAAATCGTTTTTTGGAATGAGAATAGATTCAGTTTAATGTTAAGTTGATCCCGTGAAATTGAATATGATGAAGGGAATATTTTAAAATATGACATCACAAGCAACTATTAAAAACATATGGAAGTACACAATGTTCATCCTAAAATCCAAAGGAAAAAAAAGTCTGTGTTAGATGAAATCCCTTTGAGAAGTTCACATGTACACACATACAAAATGATTCTTCATATTCATTAAGAGAGTAGACAAAGAGTAGACTTTTCTTTGGCTTAGTGCCTCATTTATCAGGGATCGCCACAGCAGAATGAACCGCCAACTATTCCGGCATATGTTTTATGCAGCAGATGCCCTTCCAGCCACTACCCATCACTGGGAAACACCCATACACTCTCAATCACACACATACACTATGGACAATTTAGCTTAACCAATTCCCTGACAGAAAATTTGCCATGGAAAATATTAATGTCACACTGCAAGGTGTCTTAAAGGAACTAGAGAAAGCAGCAATGTTAAAAAAAGAGAAGCTCTGAGCACCTAAAATTCACATTGTTGTAGTACTTGCAATAAAAATAAAATCCATGTATGTTATACTCCATATACCTAACCACTGTGCCTCAGCATTGACTTGCTACTGCAAAAATTAGCATAGTTACATAAGAAAATAATTAGCTTCATATATTTATTTATTTTACCTTGCCCTTCTGCATTTAATAAACTATAAGGGCTGCATCTTGGGGCTTTTGTCTTCAGAGCTCATCTAGTTTTCCTCCAGGTTGCAATGTGTAGATGTGACCGGTTTGTTCAACAGCATCTTTGTTATTAGCAGAGATGCTAATCAGATCATTCCCTAAGGAGATTAACAGGAGAAAGAGCAGGAGAAATTGCTTGTGTTTTTAAAAAAACATCTAACAAAACCGTCAAGAGCAGAGCAATGTATAGGCAAGTGCAAAAGAGGGACAGAAAAGAGTAAATATATATTCGAAGTGAAATTATACTGACAGGCTAAAGAGTGTGTGTGAACCTTCATCTACTCATTAAGATGAACAAATGGCTCTGCCTCATGAAATTTTACTCCAAGTCTGTTTAGGGAAACATTCAGCATAGATGTGCTTAAATTGTTTAATAGATTTTCAAAACTGCCAGAAAGATATTGAATTGGTCCAGTGTAGTGTCAGAAATGTCTTTATATGAACCATAGATTCCAAAAATGAAAAACAAAGACATAATTCAGGGTCAAAAGGCCTACTTTGCAGAAAAGAGCAGACTACACCAGCATTCAATGCACAATATGTAAGGTTTGTTTTTATGAACGTATGCTTAAAATACTAGAACAGTGTTATTTATTTTGTTTGATTGACTTATGATATGTCAAATGTTTTCAACTACTTGTAAATATTGAGAAAATCCCAATTGTAACCAATTTTACCGTGGGACATATCTTTCAAATGTACTTCTATTACTACTATTTTGATCATGTAAAACTGTGCAACATTTCTTTCAGTTTCTTTCAACAAACCTTTTAATGTTTAATCTTGTTTTAATCTTTGTATAACTATAGTAAATCACTTATACACTGACACCTTATGGTCAGATCAAGCCTTCAATCACAGCAGGCTGATGATATGGAAATGTGACTGAATGGTAGTTGTTCATCAAAATATACTATGGCCAATTTTGCTTCTATTGATTAGGATATTTTCACATATTTGAGGAAACGTGAGTAAAGGTGATATATGAGACAAAACTTTGTTGAAAAACTTTAAGTTGAAAACTAAAAATAGGGATGAAATACAGGACTGAGCAGGGAAAAACAGGACAACTGGTCACCCTAACAAGATTTCTGATTCTGACCTGTGCAGAGACCTGGCGGGCAAAAATACAATGAGTTGTAATGGAAAGCTACACTGGGATCTCCATAGAAATGCAGCACAATCCCCTCATATTTCCATCTGTTTCAAACTATGAATATTTGGTCACATATCAACAGAACAAAACAGAAATATGATCACAAACTGTAAATTGTGGGGGAGAGGTGGGGCCAGAGGTGGGGGCGTTCCACTAATGGTGTGATATTCATTCATTCCTTTATTTTCTTTTCGGCTTAGTTCTTTTATTCATCTGGGGTCGCCACAGCGGAATGAACCGCCAACTTATCCAGCATATGTTTTACGCAGCGGATGCCCTTCCAGCCACAACCCATCACTGGGAAACACCCATACACTCTTATTCACAAACATACAGTACACTACGGACAATTTAGCAAACCCAATTCACCTATAGCTCATGTCTTTGGACTTTGAACACAGGGAGAACATGCAAACTCCACACAGAAATGCCAACTGACCCAGCCGAGGCTCAAACCAGTGACCTTCTTGCCGTGAGGTGACAGCGCTACCCACTGCTCCACGGCACCGCCCATGGTGTGATATCACGTAAAAAAATGATCAGTTAACCTACACCAGTTTTTTTAATCCATGCCCTCTAGTGGGGAATATTACATACTGTTTGGTTGGTTCATGCTGGTTACTGCTGAGTCTGGCAGAGCACATTTACCGTGTTTAGTACAAAAAATATCATTTTGGATTGAAAGCTAAACAAGTCTCTCTATTTATACTTTAAACTAAATCTATTAAAGCTTTCATTTAAAGCAATTGCTTCTGATTAAACTGATTGATTCTCTATTAACCCACAAAGTTTTGTTGAAAAAAGTTTGTAACACAAATACAAATGTAGACTGAATTTTCATTTTCACGTCAACTCTACTTAATTTCATAAACTTTTGATTATAACAAGAACACAACTCATTAGGGGTTCATTTATCTGCACAGCAAAGGTTTAGTCACTACAGCACTAATTTAAACAACAGCTCTATTTATTGGATTATTCTGATTGCATGTGTTTTTGCTTTTTCACATAGGTTAACAGCCTGTGTTTCTGGTGGAGAAGAAATGTGGGATGTCAGACAGAATTAACCAATTAGCAGCATGAGTCACATTTAGATGAACTGTAAACACGATTATAAGCACTGCAGCTTTACCTTATTTTAGCACACTGTTTGCCCTAATAAACTTCATGCAGTAGCTTAATGATGTGCATAAATGCCTTGGATAAATATTTCCTGCATCATCTTTATAGCTGTTTTCTGCAGCTAACACACTCCAATTCCTCATTTTTAAATGTTCTTCTCTGTATGAAGAAGCCCTTTAGCTTTCCTGTGCAAACCACACTTTGGGTAAAAAAGATCAGACTCTTATGTGAAACTAACAATAAATCTGCATGCACAACAAAAGAATGCAATTGAATTCATTGAAACTTGTGGTATTTAATTATGGATAATCTCTTCAAATAGATCTACTTGTATTGTTGTAGATCTTATTGTAGATCAAGTTTTTCCACTTCTTTAATCAGACTCAAACACTAGCTCCTGCCCTAAAAAGCCCCCGATTGTAACTAGCTACATTCATCTTCTCCATACTTGATCTGTCCGTATCAGCAGGTGGTTTCGTGCACATTCTGGCTGTCATGCTTAATCACTGTAGTAAAAACAGAATCACAGCTTTTGGGAAAATTAATGGCCCACTTTTAGATAAAATATGGAGGCGTGGACAGTAAATACATCATATTTGAGAAGGGCAGAAACAAACACATCTTAATTTCCAGAAAAAGCTGATCAAGTAATGATGATGATGATGAAGATTATCATTTTTCATTATTATTCATTCATTCATTCATTTTCATTTCGGCTTATTACCTTTATTAATCTGGGGTCGCCACAGCAGAATGAACCGCCAACTTATCCAGCATATTTTTTACGCAGTGGATGCCCTTCCAGCTGCAACCCATCACTGGGAAACATCCACACACTTTCATTCACACACATACACTACGGACAATTTAGCTTACCCAATTCACCTATGCCACATGTCTTTGGGCTTGTGGGGGAAACCGGAGCACCTGGAGGAAACCCACGCCAACACGGGGAGAACATGCAAACTCCACACAGAAACGCCAACTGACCCAGCCGAGGCTCGAACCAGTGACCTTCTTGCTGTGAGGCGAACGTGCTACCCACTGCGCCACCGTGAGGCGCCTTCATTATTATTATTATTATATATTAATATAATAAAATATAATAAACATGGTTTGAAATGTTTGGTCTTTTTGCCCAAATTCAGATCAAAATGTGTGGCAAACACATAAATGGTTGAACATATTAACTATTTAACACTTTTTCAAGTAGCACTGTGCAATTTCACCAAGCAGATTCACAAAAATGTGTCCCAGCACATAGTGTGTAGTGTATTTTCAGTGCTGGATTGTGGCAGGAAGAGCATAAAACATATGCCAGAGTAATTGTGATTCATTCCGCTGTGGTCACCCTTGATAAAGCAGGGACTAAGCCAAAGAAAAGTGACCACAATTCACAAAAAAAAAACAAAAAAAACTCTGTCAGCACTGTCAGTACATTGTTAACAATTTTTGTTAATTACATAGTATTTAACTGTAGTATAAATGTATTTTACTGTAGGACAGTTATGCAGTATGTTACTGTACTTTAAAGTTGCATTGTAAAAATTACTGTATATTTACAATAAAGTTATACAATACTGTGAATACATATACAGCAAAATAAAAATGGCTGCCAGTAAATTATTGCAGAATATACAAGAAATTGTTAACAGTGTACAAGCACTGTATGCTTTCAAGCATCTAAAATTAATTTTCTATAAATGGACCTTTGTAAATAAAGCACACCCTCACAAAAAATTATTCAAGTGCTTTTAGAATAAGTATTTAAAACTAAAAATAATAAAGTATTATTTTAGTGTACTTTTCACTGCAGAAGCACTTGCAGTTTAAACTGAAGTTTAGTACCACTTCAGAGTGGGTGGGATTACAGATATATCATTATAACTGCACCACCACCTCTACTAAAGTGATATTATGGAATCCTATATTGCTGGACCTTTTCTTCAGCCAACAGTTTATGATAATATTATTTAAATATGATCTTAAAGTTGTATACCAACATTGCACATACACGTGGAGTTCCACTTGTGAGTGAGAGCACTTGCAAAAAGAACAGAGAGAGCTTGTGCAGATGAGAGGTGTGTGCTATTGCTAATCCTTTCATTCTTTCATTTCATTCATTTTCCTTCAGCTTAATCCCTTATTTATCACAGGTCGCCACAGCGGAATGAATCACCAACTATTCCAGCATATGTTTTGCGCAGCAGATGGCCTTACAGCTGCAACACAGTACTGGGAAACACCCATACACTCGCATTCACACACACATTCATTCACTATGGCCAATTAAATTCATACAATTCACCTATAGCGCATGTCTTTGGACTGTGGGGGAAACCGGAGCACCCAGAGGAAACCCACGCCAACACGGGAGAACATGCAAACTCCTGCTAATCTTTAACATATATAAATTTGTGTTTCCTTTTGTACCCTGCTTTTCACGTGCACGTGAAATTCACATAGACAAATACATACATTCATTCATTCATTTTCCTTCGGTTTAGTCTCTGATTTATCAGAGGTCACCACAGCGGAATGAACCCCCAACTATTCCAGCATATGTTTTACGCAGCGAATGCCCTTCAGCCACAACCTAGTACTGGAAAAATCACTCTCGCATTCACACACACGCACACACTACGGCGAATTTAATTAATCCAATTCACCTATAGCGCATGTCTTTGGACTGTGGGGGAAACCGGATGACCCAGAGGAAACCCATGCGAACATGGGGAGAACATGCAAACTCAACACAGAAATGCCAACTGGCCCAACCGGGACTCGAACCAGTGACCTTCTTGCTGTGAGGCGACAGTGCTAACCACTGAGCCATCGTGCCGCCTGGGCACATACAATCCAACTAAAAAAGTGGATTGTTTAAGGAATAGTTCACCCAGAAATGAAAATGACCAGATTATTAATTATTGTTTTTAAACACGAGGGAAGTTTTTAAGGTTTTTGAGTGTCTTTCTTCTGTTGAACCAAAAGATTTTTTGAAAAATTCTGGTTGCTGAGACCAATTGACTTCCATTGTAAAAAAAAAACAGACAGCTTACATTTTTATGTGCACATTGACACGTATTGTAAGGAGATTTCTGATTTACACCCCTAGAAAAAGCACACTAGTGCACTGGCACTGATATCTGTATACTTACTACATTAAATATGACTAAAATGTACTTGAATTTTACTTAAGCATACACTGTAAAAAAAGCAATTAGTTGACTTTATTTTAAAAAAGAGAGTAAACTTTTTGTCTTATAATTATTAAGAAAACAAACTATGTGCATAATTATAAAAGTTAAGTTAATCCATTATGACTTTAAGTAAAATCAACTTTTTGCTTTTAAGACAACAAGTTTACTCACTTTTTAAAAGTAACTAATCACTTTGTATAGTTTACTTAGAATTAACTTCAGTAACTTCAAAACTTGTTTTTGTAAGGGCAGATCATGGCGGATTGCCAATGTTTTAAATAATTCACAACTGATCAAGCCAAAATGTGTCAGGGCAGCTGCTTTGAATTAAATAGACAGTCTAAAAATCTTATTTTGTTTTTGCACATTCTTCCAATGTGCATTTGTTGCCTCTTTGAACCCCTCATCCAACACATCTGTATCTAATGCAAACAATGTTTTTAATCCACACCATTAATCTGAGGAACAGGCTAAAGTCCTATGCATGCTCCAGCCAATGCTGTTGTGTTATTGATCAAAGCACTTCACCCTCATTAGTTCTTAAGCCCAGTGTACACCTGCCATTAACATCTGTGTCTGGTGATCCAGTCACATGTGTGCAGTTAAATGCAGGTGGAAACAAGGTCCATGATATTATGTGATCAAAACACTCATGCATTTAGAGTTTAAAATGTTTTGTGGAGTGAAAACCAATGGACTGCAAGTCTTTTAATCTTTGCTGGTTTACGCAGCTGATTCTAAAATGTATTAAGTACCCAGATAAACATATAGTCAATGAACATCCTCAGCATGTCTAGAATGCAATAATGTGAATTGATCTGAATAGAATTGATCAAGAAAGCCTTTGGCCTAAAATGCATGGATCTATGGAAGGACAGACTGGATGGATGGAAGGACAGACTGGATGGATGGACGGACAGACTGGATGGATGGACGGACGGACTGGATGGATGGACGAACGGACTGGATGGATGGACGGACAGACGGACGGACGGACGGACGGACGGACAGACAGAACAGGAACAGAGTAGGAACAGAAAAGAATTAGAAGGTTGGATGAATGGATGTATAGATAGACAGCTAAACTGACAGATGACAGGAAAGAAGGAAGAAAGGAGGTATGAAATGAATTTACGAATCAAATAGTAAACTAGAGTTTAACTGAGCTATACATGTACACTAAGTGCTTTAACAACTTAAGTTTCACATTTCCTATGGGACTGTTTATGTTATTTCCAACACACAAAAGTGTGTTACTGTTACAGTAATTGGTATGTTCTTAAAAGCAAATAAGGACCGAATCATTTCCTGTGGTAATCAATATTATTGCACAAATGCCATCAATAGACCTTAACTTGTACTAAACCCAGAATGTTATTTCAAGACTCACTGATTAAATCTATGCAGGAAGCTTCAGCAATTACATATGAATGATCAATAATGACCTTCTGACTATCTAATCACTGATCATCTGACCCTGAACAGAGAAGAGACGGATGGTCCCTACCACAACTAAAACTCCTCCTACTTACTAGAATGCCTTAAGATTCCTCTGGCAATTTTTCGACGGCCAGTTTAAGCCTGAAATGTCACTGTAATTAAAAGACAGTTGGTCAAGGGTGTCAGGAAATGTCAAGCTGTAGAAGAGGAAGGAAATGGCAGCGTGTAACCTTTCGGTACGCCAGTAACCTATAAACACCAGCCCAACACCATTTACACAACCTGCCTTTTGGGCCGTGTCCTTTCCAACTTGGATTAAACATCAGCTCTTTTCTTTTTTTCCTTCTTTGCTATTCCTCTATCAGTATTCTTTGCGTAAATGTTAGCTTTTGAATGTGCCACCTACTCGTACTCGGAAACGTGACTTGAAGCTTGAAGCTGTGAGGACAGGAGACTTCTGGGAGAACACAATAGCAGAACTTGGACTGCAGAGAGCTGATTACAGAACAGGGAGTGATTAACGAAAACAGAAAAAAGATGAATCACCCGGAATACATTTAGCAGGGGGATATTTGCTTCTCTAACCAAAATCAACATTGCTGTTTTGTTTTGTTTTTAATTTGCACAAGATTCTTCAGTTCTCCAAAAGTATGTTTAAACACGGAAACAAACTTTTCCCAAAGGTTGGGGGTCAGGCTTTGAGCTTTACAAAGAATGTGATATATCTAAGACTAAAAAAAAAGAGGACAAATCAACACCTAACCCTCCAGAAAAATACAGACCAACTGGATAATGTGTTACTCCTAGACATACATCATTCCCACAACACTTCAGATGCTGGGGTGGGGTGAGCATGCATAAATGCACAACATTAAACCAATGCTCTGCTTGTCTTCCTCTTCACCAAATATAAAACATAACTAGATCATTCAGAGAGTAATCAAAAAATGTCGTCAAATAGGGACTTATATGGCATGCAGTTAATTGATGGACAAACCATTAGTGTTCTAACATTATTAACTAGGTATGTGCTGATACCTCTATTTTGAAAACCTTTTCTGATTCTGATACTTTAACTTTGGGTAATCGCAGGTATCAAAACCTGTATTTTCAATTCATTGGTCATTTTTACTTTAAATATTGGACATAGAAACCAAAATGATGTGAAAAAAAAAAAGTTGTTACCGCTTGTCTGGTTAATGTTTTGGATGGACAAGTGAAAGAAAAATATACTTTCCCAATCAGAAAAACTAACTTTAAAATACTGATGTTACATACATGAATGAATAATTCTTTATAAAGAAAGCTTTTGGGTGATAGAATCATCCCTCCAGAGCAGCCCGGGACTGTTATCAGTGCATGGGCAGCTCAGTGAACACAGAATGATTAAAACTTGAGCCAATAGCCTTTGAATTTGAGATGTGATGGAGCAAGATTTGTCAAATGTTTTAACGTATACATCTGTCACTGTTGCTATTTAGAGTCTAAATGGGATAGACATCCATAGTGAACGTATTGAATGAACTACACTGTAAAAGATACTGGAATATTTTTAATTTGGGCCTATATAATTCATTTAAAAATTTACACCGTGATTGGTTTTGTCGATATTTTATCCAAAATTGGGTAGAAATAATCCTAGTATTTTTAATAGGGTGTAGTATATCTCGATCGTGAGCGAGATACTAGGTATAAAGCCTGATTTATATTTCAGCGTTGAGTGATCGCTGTATCCCACGATGCATAGCTTTAATTTAATTTATACTTTAATATGCCATGCATTTATACTTCTGTGTTCTGTTTGTGTTGCTCTGTAAATAACACTTCCGAAACACTAGAAGGTAGTGCAGTTTCTCTGTTCCTCTGTGTTGAGTTTTTTCGCAGGTGTTTTCAGTTTATACCGGAAATGTGTGCAGTGCTACTGTAGAGGTAGCTTAAACTCACACTCATTAAAGGAAGAAAGAGGTGAAAACCGCTAAATGTGCAATAAACATAGTTACTATATGATTTTCATATAGTAAACACAAAACAAAACAGTATCCATCTGGAGCTCTGATGCACCAATCACAGCTCTTGCGCTACACATCGCCACTCTGTGTAGTTACATTTTTGAGATGTGTGCATCAGGGTCTGCGTCAGGGTACAGTGATATGCAAAGTAGTCAAATAGCAATTTATTCAGAAGTCAGTTATTTAGCATGTGAGTTGTCACATTCAGGCAGCCAAAACAAAATGATTGTAAATAGTAAATAGGCTAAGACTGTAAAAAAAAAAAATCAATGACTGATAATTTAGTAGAGTCATGTAATGATTAAATGTAATGACTACAATAATGTCATCTCAGATGTACACACTGGCAACTGGTGCATGTTTCTATGTGCGAACATGGCATGATTGCACCTGTTATATAGCCTAGCTGATTATTTTATAGGGTACAACACTTCAGTAAATGCTGGGTTAATAAAAGTAATTGACAATTATTACCCATATTCAGAAATAAAAACTGATAAACATTGCCAAATTTGTGCATGAGTGTCTCTTTCTTTCCTTTCTTTATATTGTCCTACTCTTCCCATGTTGGAAGTAGGATTCGATCTGTGAAATATAGTGTGTAATCAAAATGAATTTTCATTAATAAGAATATTCTTACTTTATTTATTGTTTGTCACGTGTAGATTATGAGAGTATTTTCTCTATAAACTTCACAGGTATAGACCTTTTTTTAAAACGCAAAATTACCCATTATGCTTTCAGTGTATGCGCAAGGAGGATGATCAGAATTTCTGGTCTGCAACTGAGGCGTATAAAGAGTCACATTTGGACAGCTTTGAAACGATAGTTTTAATCTATTTTACTTGCTATTAAGGACTTGAACTAATACTGCTGTCGATCAGCACCACCTCACCTCCTGGACTGATTATTTTAAAAAATGCTATCTAAAGGGAAGGGATAGAAAACAACTGCTGCAAGGTATTTTTCCCTCATTGTCAGACGGCATCCGTCATCGCTAAAGTCAACATTTTCTCTTTCTTTCAAATATATAACCAACCCAAACAAATGTAATTCACAAAAATGTTTGACACACACACATAGCCTGTACTGTCCCACTAACACGTTGAATAAGTGGCACAAAGTAAAAATAAAGCGGCATTTTGAAATGACAGAAAAACACAACTAACTAAATGAAACAAACTACGTGCGCGCGTGTGTGTGTGTGTGTGTGTGTGTGTGTGTGTGTGTGTGTGTGTGTGTGTGAATTAAAAAGCCCCGAAGTACAGTATAACCACTGACAGGTCGGGAACACTGACGCAATATTTCAGACACTGAATTAGGAGAACGTTTTTCTCTCGCACTTGAACCACATCTGACAAAAGTATAACAGCTTTAACACACGTCTTTCTTTCAAAATTAAAGCTTTGCATCACAAAAACACTCTGTAAACCAACATAAACAGTATTGACACCCAGTTGAGAAACGCTGCTCTGGCTGATGACAATTCATAACGGACGTTCTAAGCACCCTACAGGAAGGCGCTGGTCACTATGGCGCCCTCCATGCAGCAACGAAGAAAAAGGTCTATAATCCTAAATTAACTTGAATTAATATAATCCTAAGGGTTTAAAAAATATTTGTCAGTGACGAACCAATTATTAATTTAAAAATCGTTTAGCAATTTCTGATGACTTATCCCGTGGAAATCAGTTCAGCACATGGATGGAGGAACGGCCAAAAGCAGCACTCTCAAGTGTTATCTTTGGCTTTTGTGGTTAATGGGGAGTGACGGCCTATTGAAAAGGAAGCTTCCTTCAGTAAAGAAAGCCCATTCAACCACATGCTGTATTGTACTTCTCTCCTTCAGCCTCTTTCCCCTACACTTAGCCCTTCTTTTATATCCACTTACTGTTTTCCATGATCAAGAGATGGAAATGTATAGTAATACGAAATTAACAAAAAGTAATATACATTTTGTTTACAGCTAGTTTGAATCTGGATCACTGGACCCTTGAAAAGGCAAGATTTATTATGCTATGTACAGTCGTCCACTTCCAATATGTTCTCCAAGTATTTGTGTCTGTATACTTGTGTCAAGTATGTTTTTATGACATAAGAGCGTTTGAGGAAAACGCTACAGGGACTGACAGGATTTATTAGTGTCTCGAACGGTGACAGAATGTAATATAAAAGATGTCACTCTGCTGAAATGAATCACTCACTTCTGGGCAACTCAAAGATGTTTTCTCCAAATGGCTTCTGTAATGCCCTTCAGTTGGTTTCAGTAAAGAGTTTAACCTTACCTGTTGGCATTTGACAAAATAGTGTGCTGTAATCTCACATTTGTGCTTCCTCTTTCTCTGTGGTCTCTTTTTTTTGGAAATGTTTTTGTTTAATCCAGTGTAAACTTACACCAGTTAGAGAAATGAGTGCAGTTCCTTACATTTCATATTTTTTATAAATTATTAGACATGGTGTTGTCAATATTGTCTACAGTCTCTACTTAATGTTGCCAATGAAAACAAACCAAGAGCTATGTTGCCACCTAGCTTTGTTTAAAACATAAAATATGTACTTGGAGTGTAAATGCATTCATGACACCTCTGAGCTGCCACTTCCAAAGTGTAAATTTATATTTAAAGAGTTTAACCTTACCTGAAAACTTTTAATTTACTTTCTCTTCTGTGTCTTATTTGGAAACGTTTGATCATTTGACAGCAGAATTACAGCATTTCCTATGGAAAAATAAACATATATTGTAGAAAAGAATTACCTATACCGTACATGCACACACAGATTCTTTAAACGTCATGCAAAGACACATTATCGCATGCATGATGAAAAAGTTTGAGCTCACAGTACCTCGCTGAACTTTGCTCGCCCTTTCACTCTTGCGTGTAACATCCGTCATGCACACTTCTTCATGCATCCACGACTCATCCATAACAGAAAGTTGTTTTCTCTGGCTACCCCGAGGGCCCTCTTCCTCCAGTTTATTATTCTAAGCCAAGAGTGTTCGGCTCAAATGACCCTGCGAACCTTCTCCCTGAGAGAGAGAGGACGTATCTACACAGACAAATAGGACAGGAGATCAGTCTTTAAGATAATCCTAAAGTTGAACATTAGAAGATCAGAAAATCAAGAAAATCCTTGAAAAAAAAGCACCGGATTTGAAGATACTGTGATTCTTTTACAGTTGCATTTAGTTTACAAGCTTGTACTTATTTCGCAGTACTTTGATCACTTTTTCAAAACTCATCATTGAGCACTATAGCAGTTAGATCAATAGTTTTAAGCGTATTAAGGGTTTTAATTGAATACTTATTTCAAATTACTTTCTCAAAAGAACTCTAAAACTCTAGGCCTACAACTTACAGTATACACAAGTTTATTCATTCATTCATTTTCATTTCGGCTTAGTCCCTTTATTAATCTGGGGTCGCAACAGCGGAATGAACCGCCAACTTATCCAGCATATGTTTCACGCAGTGGATGCCCTTCCAGCTGCAACTTATCACTGGGAAACATCCACACACACTCATTCACACACATACACTACGGACAATTTAGCTTACCCAATTCACCTATACTATATATATATATATGTCTTTGGACTTGTGGGGGAAACCGGAGCACCCGGAGGCAACCCACGCCAACACAGGGAGAACATGCAAACTCCACACAGAAATGCCAACTGACCCAGCCGAGGCTCGAACCAGCGACCTTCTTACTGTGAGGCGATCATGCTACCCACTGCGCCACTGTGAGGCAACAAGTTTAGATATGTTTAATTTTCAAAACCTAAGACAAAATTGAATAAGACAGCCATACTACATTTCTACAGAGAAGTACTGTAGTAAAGCAGTCAATTAGTGAAATTATTCCAAATCTAAAAACTGAAATACAATCAAAACAGTTAACAGTCAAATGTAGCTACATTACAAAAAGGCGACGACAGGAATTTATTGAACTGTAGACTGATGGACCATAAGAAATACTTCAGCAAACTTTCACACAAGCTGTACATTAACAAACATTTGAAGCAACTCAATGAGGAGAAACACAAATATATATAAATATATAGAGAGTAAACCAAAACAGTAAAGCACATTAAACAAAACATGTTATAGTAACAATAACGTATCTGCTGAAAAGAAAAGAGTCAGTTCAACTAATGCTAATTTCGAATGCTAACAAAACTACAGAGATTTAGCCTACTGTTTCCTGAGGTAACTTGATATTGGTTAAACATCGGTTTTATTAAACAGTTCAATAAACATGATGTTAATAATAAGTACTTTCATTTTACACACCGTGTTGTCCACATTGGCCATGTTTGCTTCATTTTGCCGACAAAAAACAATGCTTGCCCGTCTCGCAGCTCCATCCTCGTTTTTAAAGTGACGGTTAAACTGACTCAGTCAATCAGTGGTGGTTAAGCTGACTCAGAGGGGTTTGCCGCCACCTACTGGATGATTATGTTTCGCGTATTATTCTTTATTTTGTCATAATTTCATTTCGACTTTAACATTCAAAGTTCCACACAGTATTTTATTTAAACTTAAATTATTTATGAAATGGTCATTTTGTAATTCATTTCAGAGCTAGCCTAAGAGGGCTAAATAGGCTACATCAGATGCTAGGCTCCAATAAAAACACCGTGTACATTAATAGTAAATACTATAGCGGTTTTGAACCATAGTAAAGTGTATTATACTGCATATATTATAGTATTTACAACACTTTGTTAATGAATGTTACAGCCTACTGTATTATTAACTATAGTGAACTGATAAACTGTAATAGTATACTTTAGTATTTACTCTGGTGCATACCGTAGCTAGACAGAATTGGGTAATTTGCTTATAAATTACTATAGTTGTTGTGTTACCATAACAACTACTATTACCACAACAGATTAATTCCTTTATTATAGTATGATTCAAAAACACTATAGTATTTACTATAAATTACAAAAAAAAATCATGTGGGCCTAACTGCCCTTCGAAGCCTTATGCAATTATAATTTACCTCATTGATTAGATCTAAGATTTGAGAGATGAAATTGCTTGTAAACAAACAAGCACAAAGAAAAGAAAGATTAATGAGATCGCTCACTCATGATTTCTCATGTTTTCTCATTATTTTTAAAAGTTCTCTTCATATTGCACTTGTGACCATGTTTAGTTGTACTTTTAATTGTGACTTTTAATTGCTGGGGAAACATGACAGTAGTATGTAATTAGACATTGCTAAAAAATTAGCTATGCATTTTAAAAATGGACAAAAAAACAATTGTAGCCATGTTTTAATGCTATTTTCAGCCAGTTCTCTTTAACTTTAATAGGTAGCTCATCAACATGCTGAGGATGTATTCCCAATAAACCTGAACCTGCTGATAATGCAAAGAGGAATTTCTAAATCGACAAATCATGGAGTTGCCTTTATTGATTGTACTTTTAATTAATTAACTAAACTGTGTCTAACACAAACTCACACTCTCTCCCACACACACACATCACGGTGTGTGATATTTGGACCCAACGACTAATAAATGCACTGGCAGGTCCAACTAATTCAAGGCGAGCTGCAGTTCCCATGATTGTAAATACAATATGGACTTTTCCCTTTAAGTCTTTAACAGAGGCAGAGTTTCTCTTTAAAGCGAGCTAAGCTGGCGGACAGCCACATGCCTGCTAATTATACCGCTGTAATTAGTTTGCCTCTAGTTTTTTATGTGCATGGTTCCTGGTTGTGCTCTTCTCCTCATTTGGGCAGAACCTGTCAGTTTGAAGGTTAGTGAATGAAGCACTGGAAAGAGTATAGACAAATACATAGTCTAGCACACACAGAGAAAGCTTCAATAATTAATTCCTTTAATGAGCCGACCTTGCCAATAGCTGGAATAGTAAGGCACAAGCAAGAAGATAAACTGATGGAGATTAACAAATATACAGACTTCTCATAAGTTTTTTTAAGGACAGACAGTTGGACACATGAATATTTTAGATAGATGGATGGATGGGCAGAGGGTTGAAAATCAAGTACATATCAATGATATATGCTATTCTTAGGGATGGATGGATGGATGGATGGATGGATGGATGGATGGATGGATGGATGGATGGATGGATGGAGGGATGGATGGATGGATGGATGGATGGATGGATGGATGGATGGATGGATGGATGGATGGATGGATGGATGGATGGATGGATGGATGGATGCTGTAGATAGAGAGTTGAATGGATTGATGGGTGTTGTAAGTAGAT
>CAIGQW010000317.1:8780274-8795763 GCA_903798125.1 Danio choprae | reverse complement strand
AGATAGATAGATAGATAGATAGATAGATAGATAGATAGATAGATAGAACAACTTGTTCATTTTCACTTTAAATTATGAATGCGCAGTGAGTAATGAGTAATGATCTGCAAGTGAGTAATGATCTGCTTGAAAACCTCTCCACTGGCACTCATACCTTCAGCCTTGCTTGTCTTTTTCTTTCAAAGAGTTCACCCTGGCTGTGTTCTCAATGTTCTTTAAACATGAGACAAAATAATATGCTTTTATAATTTTGATCTTTTCTACATAAAATGTTCATTTGACATCCACAATGGACAATTTTTTTTCAGGTAATGTCCAATTTTCTGACAGTCCAGCTTTTTATTGGGTAGATGTTTACACACATTTTTAGCTTTACACATTCACTGATGATTATAGGTGCAGTTTTCAGTGTTGTCAGGTTGTTATGAACTTGTGTGGTTATAAAATATTAAAAGCTATTGGTGTGGTTGTTGTGGTAGCACGCCTGCATTAGCAGTAAAACTTCTTAAAATATTGCACCCATGCCTGTGATGATGAGTTTTCTTATATGTGAACTTTAGGCAGGTTTATTTGTCGTTGTTGTTGTTTGTCTGTTTAAGCTTGTGTTTAGGTTGCAAGTTTAGGTTACATATTACACACAAAAAATGCTGCTGCTTGTTTAAACTACATATTTAAAATGAGTTGAAATAACACAGTATTTAATTTTTTTTGGGGGGGGGGACAACTTAATTGTTTTAAGTTCAATTCACTTAAATTTGTTAAAAATCAAATAAGTTAACGTAATCAATTTGTCTTGTGACAACATGAAGGAATTTTGTGGAACCCAGCATTTTTTACAGTGCAGCTGCAATTTTCATTGATGTAGCAGTGAGATGTATGTAAAAGCTCGGCATCACATGTAATGAACTTGTTCAGTAACCAATATATAGGCATGTGCAAGAACTTGACAACCAAAACAATGATAGTGAACACAGAGCTTCTAAACATATAATATAGCCATCTACTGGCCTGAACTGCAGGGTTTTAGCTGTTTTTTGCGAATCTGTGTGATAGGTTCAAAGTATAGTCATCTGTACTGACAGCTTTTAAAAATTCTAATGAAAAACTTACATTTTAAGTACAATGTTGTGTAAATGTACTCTGATTTACTCTATATATTGATGTAAAATCAACCTTACATTGTAACCTGAAATTAGGTAAAATAGGTTAGTAGGTTAGATTAAAATGCAAATATATATGTTACCCTGTACCACAAAACCAGTCATTTGTTTTTTTTGATATGCATCACCTAGAACCTGAATAAATAAGCTAGGACAATAGGACAATATTTGGCCAAGATATATATATATACTGCATAATTGAGAAAATCACTTTTAAAGTTGTTCAAATTAAGTTCTTAGCAATGCATATCCCTTATTAAAAAATATGTTTTTATATGTTTATGTTAACAGTAGGAAATTACAAAATGTCTTTATGAGACAATCTTTACTCAATATTATAAAGAAAAGGTGACAATTTTAACAATATATTTTTGCCAAAAAAATATACCTGTGCAATATAAGACTAGTTTTGTGGTCCAGAATCACATATATAAAATTCAAATATAAATAAATATTTGTCTGAACACGCTCAAAAGCGTAGCAAAATACTCTAACAGCCATTTTTATTTTATCTCTGAATTTGATCATATTTTAACCAAACCCCTCTGTATAAAGCATAGTGTATCTTAAGCTTTGGTACATAAAATATTTGTCAGATGCATGAAATAAGAGATCCTTCAATTTTCTGCCTAAAATGATAACAGTTTTTAAAAAGAAGGACCTCTTAAGGCATAAATATATTCAAAATGATAAAATGAAAAAATCTGATTCGGGAACACTTGTGTCATTTATTCAAGTTTTTACTGGACAGTTCATCATCTGAGGGCCCACCCAGACTGTATTCAGTGTAATGTGTTCATGGTCAGTCAAATAAATTTCTCAAGGCAAAGTGATTTGACCTTTTCCTTGCTTAAAAGGGGAAATTACTTTTCACTTAAGACCACGTTTAACATCATACCCTTACCTAAAAATCAGCCATGCATATAGAGATTGAATATCACTCCTGCATGCCCTACACATTACATTCATTATGTTAATAAATTCCAGACTTTGCCTATGATTTATTGTCTTTGGCTTTGAGACGGCAGTGCTTCTTAATATCACTGCCAATCTCCACATATATACATAATCAGGCCATTATTATGTATGTAAAGAGAGCAGATTTTATCAGGTATAGCATTTTGAATCCACTTCAGAATAGCAGATGAAGTTTCCGTTTTGATTACTGACAAAAAATTGCTAAAATATTAATATCTGTATGTATAATGCGTTTGTTTTTTTCATGTGCATACAGTTGAATCGATTAGGTTTCTCTAGTTGTAGGGGTTTCATTTTTATTTTTGGACCATTTTAGTATCACTTTAAAATAATAGTCCATTAACTAAGTATGAACAATCTTGTACAGCATTTAATAATCATAGTTCATTTACTAATGCTTTATGAAAATTCAAAGGAGTGCTTGATAACATCAGTTAATAAGAGTTAACTATGACCAACTAACAACTTTATTTTTATCAACTAACGTTCAGAAAAATACTACAATAAACATAGTTATTTGTTTGTTTTTGTTACATTAACTAACAATAACTAATAAACATGGGTGACACTGTGACTCAGTGGTTAGCTCTGTTGCCTCACAGCAAGAAGGTTGCTGGTTCAAGTCCCGGCTGGGTCAGTCTGCATTTCTGTGTGGAGTTTGCATGTTCTCCCCGTGTTGGCTTGGGTTTCCTCTGGGTGCTCCGTTTTCCCCCAACAGTTCAAAACATGCGCTATAGGTGAATTGAATAAACTAAATTGGCTGTAGTGTATGTGTGTGAATGAGTGTGCATGAATGTTTCCCAGTACTGGGTTGCGGCTGGAAGGGCATCCGCTGTGTAAAACATATGCTGGAGAAGTTGGTGGTATATTCTGCTGTGGCGACCCCTGATAAATACTAACTAAGCCAAAGGAAAATAAATGAATGAACTGATAAACATTTATTTATCATTATCATTCATTCATTCATTCATTCATTTTCATTTCGGCTTAGTCCCTTTATTAATCTGGGGTCGCCACAGCGGAATGAACCGCCAACTTATCCAGCATATGTTTTACACAGCGGATGCCCTTCCAGCTGCAACCCATCTCTGGGTAACATCCATACACACCCATTCACACTCATACACTATGGACAATTTAGCTTACCCAATTCACCTATACCGCATGTCTTTGGACTTGTGGGGGAAACCGGAGCACCCGGAGGAAACCCACGCCAACACAGGGAGAACATGCAAACTCCACACAGAAACGCCAACTGACCCAGCCGAGGCTCGAACCAGCGACCTTCTTGCTGTGAGGCGAACGTGCTACCCACTGCGCCACTGTGAGGCCCACTATCATTATCATAGTACTTACAATACATTAAAGCATTTTTGACACGGAAAACAGCAACAACACTTCAGTTTTAATGTCAGGATGACATTGGGAGAGTACACTGTAAAACAAAAATAGTTGAATCAAATTTGGTTTTCTAGTGATCTCAATTTATATCAATCATACTGATTGAAAATATTAAGTTAAACTTTGCGTACTTAAAAATGAAAGTGAGCAACATTTTTGCAGCATACATTTTTTAAGTTAAACCAATTTAACTTTAGAAAGTCATTTTAACTTCCATCAATTAAGCTGACTCAATACCAACCCAGGCTCATTCTGATTACGTACCCCTATATACATTTCGGGAGAGCTCCAAATACGTCCCAGCAGGTATGTTTTTTTGCAGTTTTTGTTTTCGCGAATCTGCCAGAGGCCGCTGTGTACACTTTCGAGATCTTAAATTTCTCTCTGGACTCTGGTCAGCTGGTAAGCGCGAAAAGGAACAGCGTCATACCACTCTGTAGCGTTCGCTTTTAAGACGAAATGCAGCCATACGTTCCTCTGGCCACCTAATTCACAATCTCCAGAAATGTATATAGGGCTATGTTTTCAGAATAAGCCTGTGTTGTTTAAAACATCTAGTTAAATTTGTTTAACTTCAAAATAATAATTTGAAACCTTACAAAATTAAGTTAAAGCAACATAAAAAATAAGTTGTCATGACTTTTTATTATGAATTTTTTACAGCATAGTTGACACCTGATTAACCTATTAAAATAAGTTAAAATAACATAAAAACATTTGTAGTCATGACTTTTCATCCTATGTTTATTTAACAGTGCAAACAACTTGTGTGAAAAACGCTATCAACAATGGAAATTAAAGGGAAAATGAACTCCATTACCTTTCACCGGCAAGTAAAGAAATCCACTGACGATGAAGACCAGGTGCAAAATGATTTGGTATGCATATGTGAGTCCATATTTCTAACAAGATCAGTCTGTTCATTCCTCTTTTGTCTCTAAAGAAAGGACACTTCAGAGAGCAACTCCAGAAAAGTCATAGCTGAAGGACTACATCAGTGGACATCAAAGTAATAAATATCATTAATATTCTTTCCGAGATTCCGGCCAGAGAAAATGGCAAAGAGAGAGAAAGAGAGAGAGAGAGAAAAGCGAGGTGTTAGCAGATGGCCAGGTAAAATCAGTACAGAGCCAATTACTCCATATCAATCATTCCGCTTTCTTTCTTCCCTTCACCTTAATATCCACCTAGGAGAATTCATCATTAAATATAGATATGCATGTGTGCTTATTAAAAAAATGAAAAACTATTCCCAGCCTCAGAAGGACTCACAGTCTGATGCTTATTGCTTAATCATTTTTACTTTCTCGATTTGGCAAGTGGAAATCTGATTGGCTGACTTTATGCAACTGTTCTTTTTATCAGTCCATATGGTAGCAAAATACCAGACTGAAACTACACACACATTTTCGCTAAGTTTGCCAATATTTCAACTATATTTGGACATTTGATTGAGGCGCTTAGTAATATACTGTATCTAAGACAAGCAATTCTGCTGTTTGTTAATGAAATGACTGTGAAATAGTAACTGCAATTTCATATAACTGCAATTTATTTTGCAATTGCAACGTAAGACCTTTAAAAGACCTCTTTGCAATTACTTTTTTAGAGTAACAAGATGCAGTTATGGATTTTAGATGCAATTGAATTACATATTTTTTAGATGCAATTAACTAAAAAGTTTTAGAAAAAAATGTGAGATGTAAACTATGAATTCTGAGAAATTGTGACATATTGACTAGTCATATGACAAGTCACGACTATAATGCATATGCTTCAGAATTGTAAGAAATAGTTACAAATTTGAGAAATCTGTGGAAAAAAAGTCCAACTTTTTTTTCTCCTCTTGATTTTATCTTGTAATTTCCCCTTCCTATTCCCCAAAATCTTGAGTTTAAATTGTGCAATTCTGAGTTAAAGTGATAGTTCACCCACAAATTAAATAAATGAAAACTCAAGTGGTTGTAAACTTCTTTCTGTGAGTTTCTTTCTGCTGTTGAACACAAAGAAAGATATACTAAAGAACGTTGGAAAGCAGCAGCCATTGACATCCATAGTATTGTTTGTTCCTATACGTGGCTGTTTTGTCTAATATTCTTCAGAATATCTTGCAACCTGTGAGTATATGATGAGGAAATGTTACTTTTGAGTGAACTATCCCTTTAACATGTCACAGTTCTAGCTTCATTTTTATATTAAGGTATAAACTCTGAATTATGATTGGAAAGGTCAGAAAAGAGTCATTTAAATTTGTTATATATTTACTTATTTATTGACAGAAACAAGCTTCCATAATCAAGATTGCTGCACGTTAATTTTAATGTTTCTAACACAATGGTCTATTATTGTGATATAGCTTATAGCAAAACATTATTTCAAACAATAAACTCTTGGCACATAAAAACAAAACTAGCACAAATCTAGTACATTTCCATGTCCGAGCAAGAGCAGAAGTCAGCATTTATGCAGTGCTTACATGAGCTTGAACCGCTTTTTTACAGTCTAAATACTGTAAGGAGGTGGAAAGTTTTCCAGCAATTCAGTCAAATTGCATTTCAGAAAGCAAACAGTTGCATTGCTGTATAAGTCAGACTGGCGTCTATGTTTAAGTTGCTGTGGCTAGCACATACCAGCTAGTTAATCTTTACTGCCTCCTCTATATTCGAATCAATGCTCAGAAGCACGTCTTTCCTTTGACTGCAGTACCAGAAAGATGGAGAAATAGATAGAAAGCATTTACAAATGTCTTCAGTGTGACAATGCAATGTGATGCCAAGATGCATCCCAAAATCCAAACACAATAATGGAGTCATTTCACCTGCTGAAATCTGCATTTTACATTTTACAGCCCGTACACAAGGTGATCAGCTGTATATGTGGGTGAAAATGACTTTTGAGACATTTGTGAATAAATGATTATTGGTTGCACGCTAGTTTGTTATTGTGGAGACATTTCAACACCCTTATACACGACACAGCACAAAATGAAACAATAATTGGTTGCTTTACTTGTAAGTCAAGTGGCCTTTTGGGCAGTTCTTGATCATTCAACGCTATCAACTGCTATTTGTGTATTATTTGAACAATAGAAAGGATACAATACTGTTACAGTGATATTACAATCATTTATTAATATGAAGTTATCTGAGGTCATAGTTATCTGAAGGCACAAGATAGAAGATACATGAAAGCAAGTCTGTGGGATAAGAAATTATTGAAAATTAAAATACTGAAAATAAAATTACTGTCCATTTCATAATAATTATTATTTTTTATTAAAGATATAATTAATTTGATTGTGCCATGGGAATAAAGTATTTTCTACATTAAAGCCATTAAAGGGATGGTTCACACAAAAATGAAAATGTACTATTTACTCTCCCTGAAGTGTTTCCAAACCTTTTTCAGTTTTTTTATTCTGTTGAGCAAAAATGAAGATATTGTAAAGCTGGAAACCTGGAAACACTGACTTCCATAGCAGGAAAAACAAATATTATGGAAGTCAATGGTTACAGGTTTCCAGACTTCTTCCACATATCTTCTTTTGTCTTCTACAAAAGAAAGAAACTCAAACAGGTTTGGAACAAATGGATTTCCAGTTTTGGGTAAACTATCCCTGTAAGTACAGTCAAGTATCTTTCTTTACTTTTATTTTGTAATTATACTAATGATTGGCTAGCTCTATGGCTTTTTTTTAGCTCTAACAAACAAATTACTGTCATTTTTTAAAATACCATTGCTGCAAAAAAAGTAAATATGCACTAATGCACTCTATTAATGTTTCATTTAATGGACGTTGAACTTATTTTTCAGAACATTTTCACTGCACTCTAAACAAAGATAAGCGTTGCCATTGACAACAACAGATATGACTGACCCATATGAATCATATATTTCAGAGAGCAGAATAAAAAGCATTGCAAGCAAGGATTTGACCCTTCATACCTCATTGAAATACCTTACCTTGACATGAACTGACTCATACCACCTACACACCGCAGCATATACTCGAAAAAATATTCACTAAACACAGATTTCCCATTAAAGGGCACCTATATTGCAAAGTCAACTGACAGAAAATGTGTGTCGGAATTTATGTATACAGACATATTAAAGTGGTATATCTAGTCTTCTTTTATTATTTCCCAATAATTAAACTACGATCTATAAAATCCAGTCATTTTGAGGACCTCCACACCATCGTCCACCAATATTGATTGACAGGTGTGTATTATCACGTCTCAGTATTAGCATGTATTATAATGTCCATAAGACAGGATTTGCAATGAAACTGGGATCAGCTGCACCTCAAGTAAGTGGTAAGCCTTTTTAACTTTTAACTTTTTAAAGGTGACCAAGCATTGTCTTGTCTTAAGCGCATGTTTTTAATAAAGAAAAGACAGTAAAAATCGCTATTCATAACTGTTCGAATCACCACTAGTTTCAGTACAATTATAAAAGAGGTCGATTTCCAGTTTGTGCATGTTGAATCATGTTTGTTTTGTACAGTAGTTATAATGGAACTCCATACAGCAGCATATATTTACTTGTATGGTTGGCATCCTGTCATGTTTTAAGTACATGTGCATCCTGTCAAGTACATGTGCAAATATGGCGATGCAGTGGCGCAGTGGGTAGCACAATCGCCTCACAGCAAGAAGGTCGCTGGTTCGCGCCTCGGCTGGCATTTCAATTGACATTTCAGTGTGGAGTTTGCATTTTCTCCCCGTGATCGTGTGGGTTTCCTCCGGGTGCTCTGGTTTCCCCCACAATCCAAAGACATGCGGTACAGGTGAATTGGGTAAGCTAAATTGTCCGTAGTGTATGAGTGTGTATGGATGTTTCCCAGTGATGGGTTGCAGCTGGAAGGGCATCCGCTGCGTAAAACAAATGCTGGATAAGTTGGCAGTTCATTCCGCTGTGGACTAAGCCGAAAATGAATGAATTAATGAATGAATGTGCAAATATTGTGGAACATGCGTTTGTGTGTGTGCAGCAACTTTGTAATGGCATTTGAGTGTTGCTCATTAATCGTTGTGGAAGTTGCTGTCCATCATTGTGCTGTCATTAACATCTGATCTGCCTAATCTGAAGTAACATGCCCGAAGAGTAGGCGGGGAAAACTTTGAGTAGAACCAGCTTATTTGCATTTAAAGGCACAGACACAAAACTTTATCTTATAGGTTAATTATCTATTTTAATAACTGAAACTTCACAGACACATTCTGGAGTCACCAAAGCCTTATTTTACATCTTGTAAAAAGGGACATAACAGGAGACTTAAGGCCAACACACACACATTTTTCAAAATAAGATGAGTAAATTCCTAAAAGCAGATCTAGTAAACTGGAAGTACATAAAGTCTAAATAAAATCTCAAACCTTTCCTTCTTCTGTTGAAAACAAAATTATGAATTTGATAGTCAGTAGCCCCTGACTTCTATAATAATAAAAAAATTGGATATCAATATCTACAACAATATCTGAAACAACACAAGTTTTTTGGGGGGGACAACTTAATTGTTTTATATTCAATCCACTTAAATTAAAAAATAAATAAATAAATAATAATAATAATCATAATAATAATAATAAGTAAATTTTCATGAACTATGAACTATGCCTTAAATAAACAGGATATTTTCAAAACTTGATGCCAAAATTGTGGTCAAATATGGACCAACCCAATTGTTGGGTAAAAAAAAGTTATTTAAAAACATTTTTTTTAATTAACTCAATGGAGGAAAGCCAAGTTTGGATAAAAAACAAAGCATTTTAAGTGTATAATAATGGGACACACTGAATTGTTATGACTTAAAAAACAAAATTGCATTTAAGACACAAAAAAACTCTAGACAGACACGAGAAGCTGAATCCAAAAGGTGAAAGGACAAGGACGAGCAGACGGCCAGTCGAAGAGCATGTGCTGGTGTTTGGTCAGTGACAGCCCTGTGATGTGCCCCATCTGTCACACACACACACACACACACACTTACTAATCAGTGTATAGTCCCAGGATGCTGTGGTCTTTCAAAACCAGCCTTACTCTTGAACACCCAAAACAATAAGTGCTCTCTCCTCCTTTTACCACTAGCTTTGAGTTTTAATTATTGTCCATTAGACCCTGTCTGAATGTACCAGCACGCCTCTCTGACTCTTTTACATAATCCCTTTATGAATAAACATTTCGCTGTGCTCCCCTGGCCACTCAGAACACTACTTGTTCAGGTGGTGATAAATATTCATTTGGCCTCACAGTGTTTGCTTGTTCTTGCTGTTCTCTTTGACCTTTTGAGCACGGTGAAACTTCAGCAATTAGGAGCTGAAGCCAAATTATTTGACAGCAATATATAATTTATGCAAACATTGCTAGAATTCACAGACATTTCCTTTTTTCTAAGATGATTTTTATAATAGTTTGAAAATATTTACTATATTTCTGTAAATACATATCAATTATAACATGTATTATATGTTTACTAATATACTACTATATGTACTTTATTGTCAAGTTAACTAATTTTCTACCCAGCATCTCCTTTATAACAGGTAATTTTCACAATTATATTCAACTTTAAGTTTGCCCGTTGCTTCATAAAGGGTATTTATGATGAAATGCTTCTAAAATGCATTGCAATTATTCATATATTTGTAAAGTTCATTAATTCATTCATTTTCTTTTCGGCTTAGTCCCTTTATTAATCAGGGGCCGCCAAGCATATGTTTTACACAGCTGATGCTCTTCAAGCTGTATCCCAGCACTGGGAAACACCCATACACTCTAGCATTCGCACACACATACATATAGCCAATTTAGCTTAATCAATTCACCTATATCGCATGTCTTTGGACTGTGGAGAAAACCGGAGCACCCGGGGGAAACCCATGCCAAAACGGGCAGAACATGCAAACGCACAGAAATGCCAACTGACCCAGCCAGGGGTCAAACCAGCGACCTTTTTGCTGTGAGGCAACAGTGCTAACCACTGAGCCACCGTGTTGCCCATATTTGTAATGTTTAGAGCTTAAATTTTATTAAACTGAAACTTATTATTAGCAGCAAAAATTTGTAGTAGCAGTAATATAAGTTATTACCTTACTAAATATTTTTTTTAATTAGCTTTTCAGAAATTTATGATTTTGATATGTATAACAACACGTATTGTTAATAGTTGTGATCATAACATGGTCACATTTAGCAGATTAGAGCTGGTCAATATTTCATAGTTGGTGTTACAAAAAATTAACACCATATTAAACTAACATTTACATATTTCAAATATTTTTATATGAATACATTATTTATAAGAATATAGTAAATATATATTATTATACTTTGTTATATTATTAACAAAATCAATAAGAGGATATGTTTATGTGGATGAGGATGTGTTTAACTATGTGTTTATTATTAAATAATAAAAATAATAATACTTGTTATATTAAATATTATAATTAACAAACCTCAAAGTTATTGTAGAATTACACATAAACAGATAGATCAACAGGCAGACTTTACACAGGTAAAGCAGACAGCAGCACGTGGACAGACAGTAGTATTTGAGGGATCTCAGCGGGACAGGTGTACATCCACACATCCCTCGCCGCAAGAACAGCTGCCTCACATGTCTCACCTCAGACGGCCAGGAGGAGAACCGCAGCGCGCAGACAGGCGTGACGCTAATTATCAGCTTCACGGCGTGTGTGTGTGTGTGTGTTTGTATCAGTCTGGATATTCACCCTTTTGGTTGTTACTGTAATTATACACACATCACTCGTGAGCCCGTCCTTCCTGCGCTCTGAGCCTGACAGTTAAACAGCTCTCCTCACATTACCGTCTCCGTGACTTTCACATCTGAGCAGACACACATTCACTTCATCCTCCATTTTAACGGCGATGCATCGGCCTCAACTTTAATCAAGTAAACAAACTACCTCGAGTTCACGCTTGACTAAACTTCCTTCGAAAATACTCAAGGTTGATGCATTTACAGTCATTTTCTGTGTTTTGGGCATGAAGTCAGAACATTTCATGTATTAAAGAAGTTTAACAATTTCTTGCTTCACAAAGTAGAAAACACTTTGAAAGTTTTTGAGGTTGACAAAAGGCAATATATATATATATATATATTGAAGATCTATTGCGAAATGACTTCACTAAATATCACGCTGTGTCTTTAAAACCTGCAATTTCATATAAATGTAAATCTGGAGCACAAATATAGATTTCATTATACGCTGACGACACCGTATAATTGAATTATCTTTGTCAATAGTCTCATTACATACTTTCACAAAGCCAAATTTAATCAGTGCTTCAGTCTACAATGCTGCAAATAATGTCTCACACGAAAGCCGTACATTTAAGTTACAACATAAAAAAAATAATGTGAATATCTTTTAAACTGCAAGTCAAAGAAATGTCTTTCTGAAACATCCCTTTCTCTGTCCGTTGGGGCTGCTCTGTGTCCTTGAGGTGCTTGTGTGCTTTGTGAAAAAAAAAAAAAAAAAACTAGTGGCACTTGTATTATAAATGTGATAGTGATTGTACTGAGGATTTACAGCTTTACTCCAGCGAGCGCTTATACTGAGAAGCAACTGTACTGATGGAATGATGTACAAAGAGCCATTTCCTCACATCTCTGCCGGGAGTGACATTAGGACAGAACAAGGGCATGAAAGACCACTGAAATCCCCTTCAGGGGTATTTCAATATGTAAAATGCGCCCTTGTACATTCAGGATCATTTCCATCCAGCGCATGCAGTAATTTCTCCAGGATAATATAGTCTAATTAATGTCCGTCCAAATGCTGACCTTTTGCAGCACATTTTTGATGTGACACATGGGATGAATTTTAGAAAACCTGACACAATGCCCTGAATATGTGACTTTCAGCATTGCGCTATTTTCTGTACCTGCCAAAATAACAGCAGATGGTTTGAGTGTTAGTCTCTCAATCGAGGCTCATTTCTAACAATAGAGATGCTTTGATGGCTGTCGTTTTGACACAATGCTAGGTAATTTCCCCACATTAGGCCATCAGGACAGATTACAGTGAAATCAAGGAACCAGAAACATGTCTTATCTCTTACTCTCCTTGATTTGATGACCTGTAATAAGCTCGAGTCCAATGATTACCACAAATGTACTGTAGCACAGAGCAATCAGAGTTAATGTAATATCCATTCAGCTTCTCTATTTTACAATCTCTTTCTAAGTAAAATATAGGGTAAGGGGTTTAATTTCTGAGCTACAACCAATGTTCACATCTTCTAAGGAAATCCACTAAGTGCCACCTTACACTAAAATAGAAACATAACGCTAAAATAGTGCCCCTATTGCAAGTAAGAGATGCATTGTGCCATGTTATCTACTGTATGTTAAAATCAGGATTTGTAAAGCTGGATTGGTAGAGCATTGCTATATAGTAGCGCAATAATCATTTATTTGATCCTAGGAAAACATGCTTTCGTAAGCGTTAATCATATTCTAAAGCATCTGCCATATGCCTAAATGTAAATTTTGTGAATTTGACATTTTTAATTCAGTCACTTAACTATAAAACTTAAAGGTTGCAACATGCTACTTGCATAAACAACCAATTTGGTCATTTTTTTAGTGGAGGAAACTTTCAAAAATAGAGTATTTGATAGGTAATGCTGGTCATGACAACACACTCAGTACGAAACTAGCTATGATATATTTTTATACGCATTTTCGATTAATGCATAAAAATGTTTGATGGGGTAGCGCAGTAATGTAATGTAATGTAATGTAAACTTATATAGCACATTTATCGTGTATGGCCATACACCCAAAGCACTTCACAATCATGAGGGGGGCCTCTCCACACCACCACCAGTGTGCAGCATCCACTTGGATGATGCGACGGCAGCCACGGGACAACGGAGCCAGTGCGCTCACCACACACCAGCTATTGGTGGAGTGAAGAGACAGTGATAGAGCCAATTCAGTGGGTGGGGATGATTGGGAGGCCATGATTGGTGAGGGCCGATGAAGGGAATTTGGCCAGGACACTGGGGTTACACCCCTACTCTTTACAAGAAGTGCCATGGGATTTTTAATGACCACAGAGTGTCAGGACCTTGGATTAACCTCTCATCTGAAAGATGGTGGGTAGAGCGGTCACCTCACAGCAGAAAGATTGCTGGTTCGAGCCTCGGCTGGGTCAGTTGGCATTTCTGTGTGGAGTTTGCATGTTCTCCCTGTGTTCACATGGGTTTCCTCCGGGTGCTCCGGTTTCCCCCACAAGTCCAAAGACATGCGCCATAGGTGAATTGGGTAAGCTAAATTGGCCGTAGTGTATGAGTGTAAATGAGAGTGTATGGGTGTTTCTCAGTGATAGATTGCAGCTGGAAGGGCATCCTCTGCGTAAAACATATGCTGGATAAGTTGGCGGTTCATTCCGCTGTGGCGACCCCTGATTAATAAAGAGACTAAGCCGAAAAGAAATGAATGAATTAATGTTTGATGGAAAAGGCAAGATGTACATACATTTTGATAATCCCATAACTGAATAGGATAAACTTTTGATTTGATTTATTCGCATAAACTACGATGGAAACACTTTTATTGCATAAACTCCAGTATTCGCATTTAAAAAGTCATGTGATTTAGTTATAAGAGATAAAAATTGGTGCGATGGACAACATCAGTGGACAAACCAGCGAGACGAACATCTAAACATCTGTTGTTTTGGTCATTCTAAGATGCATTAACATCAGTATTATTACTGTATTATTATTACGCCCAGAAGTGTCTTGACCATCTGCGCTCCCAAAGAGCCTCTCACGTATCCAAATGCCACCACACGTTCATTGCATGCCATTATTGTCTTCTGAGACACAAGTAATTGATTGTATAAGAAAAAGACTCACGCAGCTATTCCTACTGCAGCTAATTCCATTTTTCTTTTTGACATTTGGCTCCAGTTTATCAAGAAGTGACGATTTTGATTTGGATTTGGAAACACAGCTACTTTTAAATGTAACTATACTGTAGGCCGTAACTATGGTGGCCAAGGAAGCTTGAATGTGGAATAAGTTAATTAAGAAAACATCTTTATCAATTTGACCTCACACAAATAAATTCTCACAACATCATAGATGGTAAATACAGAAACGTTCTGTAAACAGCACAGACCACAATGGAAAAGTGGCAGGGAAAGCCAAAAAGTGATAAACCCTGGCTGCTTCCTGTTTTGAGTCAGCAGTGTTTTAACTCTCAGAACAACTGTAAGTTAGAGAACAACATGTCAGACTACTAACAAAAAAAACTCAGCTCTCAGATCTCCGACAACACAACTGACTCCAAACAGGAAGCAGCTGGGTTTGTCACGTTTTGGGGTACACCAATACATTTCCATCGAGATCTGTACTCTTTAATGCGTGTTTCTGGGTTTGCATGTGTTCTGAGAATTAGTTTGTACATGTGTCAAGTTGTCAAATTGATGAAGATGTTTTCTCAATTATTTAGAGTTTTCCTGTTTGCATTGGTTTTCCTTGCATAGTTTAAGCTCTCTTGTTGATTGCACAAACAATGTGGCCATATTTTAGAGGAGACAACTCTCAAATAAGTGGTATATTTTAATCGATTTTAGAATAAAATATGCCTTTTAGTGGCGTCACGGTGGCGCAGTGGGTAGCACGATCGCTTCACAGCAAGAAAGTCAGTGGTTCGAGCCTCGGCTGGGTCAGTTGCCATTTCTGTGTGGAATTTACATGTTCTCCTCGTGTTGGCGTGGGTTTCCTCCGGGTCCTCCGGTTTTCCACACAGTCTAAAGACATGCGGTACAGGTGAATTGGGTAAGCTAAATTGTTCGTAGTGTATGTGTGTGAATGAGTGTGTATGGATGTTTCCCAGTGATGGGTTGCAGCCGGAAGGATATCCGCTGCGTAAAACATATGCTGGATAAGTTGGCGGTTCATT
>CAIGQW010000317.1:8708730-8765171 GCA_903798125.1 Danio choprae | reverse complement strand
AAGGAAGGAAGGAAGGAAGGAAGGAAGGAAGGAAGGAAGGAAGGAAGAAAGGAAGGAAGGAAGGAAGGAAAGAAGGGAAAGAATGAGAGACTTCAACACATTCTTGATTTTGTGTGTGTGTGTGTGTGTGTGTGTTTCAATTTTCCATCTCTGGCTATTATTTAACAAAAATTGCAGGGGGACTTAGATCATTGTTTGCAATGACAAAAGAAAAAGAGAGTGAGTGAGAATGACACTTGTATGGGTGCTACAGCAGTAAATGGGATAACTAGAGGAAAGAACAACTCTATGTGGAAATAAGCACACAGGTAAGGAACTCTTCATGGGCCATAATTGCCACCATGGATGAAAAAGTACCTGCGAAACCATCCAGTACTAGAGAGCGTTTCTTGTTTGAAGCCGGTCTTCTGAATGAGGCTTTGTCTCAACTGCTACAGTCAATGCTCCGCATTCACTTTTCCACATCAGTAACGCAATGAGATGAATCAGAAGGGTCTCACCGGGGAGGAAATGTCTCTTTCGGCAGCTGTTAAGAGGAGCGTTAAGAAGCAAGACACCCTCTGACAAGACTCGAAATTAGAAAGTTTCCTAAACTGGGTAAACTGGATGATTTGCAGAATTTTCAACATGCAGAATGTTACACTTCAATCAGTCAGTCAGTCAGTCAGACAAATTCTGAATTTATGTTCCACTTTTCTAAACAAACTAATGCACTTCAAAGTGCCAAATACAAAACCCCATTCCAAATGATTGGATACACCAAATACCAATGCTATCTCACACCGATTCATAACGTTTTAATTCAGTGGTTAATTCGCATGAATTTATAAAATCACACTCGTACACTTTAGTACAATTTGCTGATCTCCCAATGACGGTTGGGTTTTGGTGCAACGTCTCCTTTTAAAAATCTTACATTTTCATACAACTGAAATCAAATTACACTCAGTGTTCGGTGCGATATCCCAGTGGTTAGTGCGCCAACATGTGCTCTGGGCATCCTGAGTTTGAGTCCTGGCTCGTGGACCAATCCTACCCCCCTTTCTCTCCCACTTCATGTCCTGTCAACCTACTGTCCTGTCAAATAAAGGCAAAAAATTATGCTGCCACCACCATGCTTCACTGTAGGGATGGTATTAGCCTGGTGATGAGCAGTGCCTGGTTTTCTCCAAACGTAACGCCTGACATTCACTACAAAGAGATCAGAGAATTTAGTTTCTTATGGTCTGAGAGTCCTTTAGATGCCTTTTGGCAAATTCCCAGGTGGGCTGCTATGTGCCCTTCACTAAGGAGTGGCTTCCATCTGGCCACTCTACCACACAGGCCTAATTGGTGCACAGATGGTTGTCCTTCTGTAAGGTTCTCCTCTCTCCACAGAAGAACGCTGAAGCTCAGACAGAGTGACCATCGGGTTATTGATCACCTCCCTGACTAAGGCCCTTCTCCCCCGATCGCTCAGCTTAGATGGCCGGCCAGCTCTAGGAAGAGTCTTGGTGGTTCCAAACATCTTCCACTTACGGATAATGGAGGCAACTGTGCTCATTGGAACTTTCAGAGCAGCAGAAATTTTTCTGTAACCTTCCCCAGCCTTGTGCCTCAAGACAATCCTGTCGCGGAGGTCTACAGACAATTCCTTTGTCTTCATGCTTGGTTTGTGCTTTGACATGCACTGTCAACCCTGGCACCTTATATAGACAGGTGTATGCCTTTTCAAATTATGTCCAATAAACTGATTTTACCACAGGTGAACTCCAATTAAGCTGCTGAAGCATCTCAAGAATGATCAGTGCAAACAGAATGTACCTGAGCTCAATTTTAGAGCTTCACGGCAAAGGCTGTGAATACTTATGTACATGTGATTTTTCAGGGTTTTTTTTTTTTATAAATTTGCAACAATTTCAAAAAATCTTTTTTCACATTGTCATTATGGGGTATTGTGTGTAGAATTTTGAGGAAATAAATGAATTTAATCCATTTTGGAATAAGGCTGTAACATAAAAAAATGTGGAAAAAGTGAATCGCTACGAATACTTTCCGGATGCACTGTAGATCATTCAATTCACTTATAGCCAGTGTTAGACAGAATCTGCGGACATTTTTTGCTATTTCTGCTTTTTTGCTATTACTTTACAAACTGTAAATAAATTAAATGAACACTTTCATATTAGTCAATAATTTTACTGAAATTAATAAAAAAACTGAATTATTATAAATTTACACACATTTGCACAAGTAAATAAATAGACTCAATGATGGGCTAGAAATTCACTCGGAGGAAACCCACGCGCACATGGGAAGAACATGAAAACTCCACAGAGAAATGCCAACCGGCCCAGTCAGAACTCGAACCAGCAACCTTCTTGCTGTGAGGCGACAGTGCTAACCACTGAGCCACTGTGCCCCCAAGTTTGAAACAAAATATAAAAAATTAAGGAAAACCACAAGACACATTGAATAAACAAAAGTTTTACAGCAGCATAGCCAAATGTATTTATTTGCATGAGGTACAGTTAGAGCTAAATAATCTCAAGATCTAAGAATCCTTCTGGGTTCATGTTTGACGCATTTTTGAAAAATAGTCTGTAGCAAATAATAAATAAATAATAAAAGCTTACCTGTTTTGTTTTCTGTAGTCACTGTAATGTTGATGTCTACAGTAAGTAGGAGACAAGTGTATAATTATCTTTTTTGGTCTGGACCAAACAAACCATGAGAGCATGTAACACACCAAATGTTGTTGTAACATAATGTAATAATTTTACATTTAGTATCAACAACAAAATTACTGGCCCATTAAAAGCCACCTGAATTTAAAGAGCTTGGGCATTTGAGCATAAATGCAAACAAATATGTTTTATTAACAGACATTTTATGGGTTTCTATATGCAGGTCATCTGTCATATTGGAATAATTAAAGTCTGTCTGTGTACATTAAGATCAAGATGACTATCCAACTGCAAATATGCATAAATAATTAAATATAAAGCAATTGATTTCAGCAGACAAATTTGCTAAGCTAAGACAACACAATCAACACAAAGGAATCAGATAACACAACATAAAAAAAGTTAAAAACTGTAACCAACATAGAAATGAGTACATATTTCTGTGAAGAAAAACAAATCTATGGCCTACAATGAGATATTTGTGCATATCTTGTTTATTGGTGTTCTATTAGATTAGGGGTCAGTACCAAAGACAAAACTGTAACTATTCTAACAAAATAATTTAAGATTGTGGTTTGGATAAATCATACAATACAATTGACAGGAAATATCAAGGAGGCCAAACAAAATGTTAGATTTTTTACATTTTTAAGATGTTAGGTAACCACACTCTTGTATTTAATGAAACAAGTTTTACAAGAACAAGAACATTAGTTTGTTTGTTTTTGTAAAAATGCCGTAAAATATATTGGTGGTGTACACATTTTGCTGGGTACTGTAATCAACCCAACACCTATATATTTCCATCTATGAAAGTCATGTCAAATTTTAATCTCTGCAGTTTTTAAAACATGAGAATGTGCAATGTTGTGACATTTTTGGACATCTCATTGATTCGTACCATGAGAGATAGCCCCTTGATCTTTTTTTAAGATGGCAGACATTCGTTCATTCATTTTCCTTTGGCTTAGTTCCTTATTTATCAGGGGTCGCCACAGCAGAATGAACTGCCAACTATTCCAGCATATGTTTTACGCAGCAGATGCCTTTCCAGCCGCAACCAGTACTGGGAAACACCCATACACTCTCACATTCACACACACTTATACACTACGGTCAGTTTAGTTAATCCAATTCACCTATAGCAGATGTCTTTGGACTGTGGGGAAAACCACGTAGACACGGGGAGAACATGAAAAACTCCTCGCAGAAATGCCACCGTGCCACCAATGGCAGACATGTTGACAACAAATGTAACATCTACTTAAACATCTATGCACCTGATGATAAAACTGTTGGTTATCTTGGCAGTGATGACTTTTAAAAATTGCTATTTTAATTATTCAATAACCACTGGCTCAGATTTGGCTTTATTGAATATGAATTGGTGGAGTGAACATATACAAAAACATTTTTAACCTTATTGTTCCTAAAACTTAACATGTGACATGTAACATGTACTTACCAATTCATTTATAATAGTTTATTGTTAATTAGCAGAAGTTCCTAGATTGTTAATATTGCATTACTAATTTGTACTTGTGTATTTATTAATTAATGAGGGAACATTATTCTAAAGTGTTACCATATAACCATACAGTATGTTGTACTATGATTTAGCTGCAGGTACTCATTTATAATCATTATAGCATTCACGCTGTGTGCACTTTTTTTCCCATTGTCTTTTTTTCAATAGAAATGAAGTCTAAAGAAAAAGGGTGTGTTAATGCAGTGAGTGGATGACAGCACTATGATCAGTCATTGTGAGCGCCGCTGCCTCACAAAGACCTCTGACATTTGTCATAATTGCTTTATATTGATCTGCTGTTTTGCAGTCACATTTCTCCTCTCAGGCTATTAAGCTTCTTTTTTTCCCCATTCAGCTCACATCCAGACTGCCAGAAGAACAAAGTCTGACAAGAACCAGAACTTTAAAACAACAAAAAAGTATTGTTTAAGCCTCAAATCCAGGCTCATTTTAATATAAATCACTGGCACTCATTTTAGTATAACTCACAAAACCTCTTCTCTAAAACAAAAGGAAAGTTTGTGTAAGGTTTGATCCCATCCTATGACCCTTTCTAGTTAAGTTAATTGTTCAACTTGTGAGATAGAAATATGAACAAGATTCCCTTGCTTAATCTGACTGGGAAAACAGCTTGTTATCATCTACTACAACCAAATTCTTTATTGTTTATTAAATGAAGTTCTGAACCTAAAGTTCAGACAAGATTTCGAAGAAAACAAATAAAGCATATTTGGCTGTGAGGAAACATGGTGCTTTCATTTATGATTTATCTCTGATGAAAGTAATTTTCATTTAATTGAATGCCGCATTTCCGTCAGAGATTTACAATGAAGCATCAGTGATCAAGAGAGAGAAGTCATGCTGAATTAATTTCCCCAAATTGCCTGTTGAGGTAATTGAGGCTGTGGGGTACAACCATGATTACAGCAGGGGAAATGAAACCAAAAGTATCTACATATTCTTATCAAATCTGACAAGCACTTTTATGACTCATAACATGGTATAAAGATATTTTTCTAAGATATTATGTGCCAAAAAAACATTTTCCATTTGCCCTGCAATACTGCCTGCACCTCCAAACCAGCAGATGGCAGCAGTCTTTATTCATCCTACCAGACTGTAGAAATTTAAACTTTGAATATGATATACCTCGATCACTTTCTTCCTTAAATACGGCCATGTTCACATTAAACTATTTAAGCATTGGAGTGCTCAGGTAAGATGGAAAATTAGTGTGTGCCCTTCACTGTTTGCTGCGATCAGACTGTCAATCTCTCACACTGATGTCTCCAATGAGATTCTAATGCTAAATCAAACAAAAATCCACCAACATGGTTCAAATGGTTCCAAAGAGACAGAACAGACTGCAGAAACTAAACAGACAAAGGTGCCTTTCTGTCAGTCAGCACGGCAAATGCCTTTCCAAATCCATGAACCTAACAGAAGAGTACAGAAGAGTACAGAGTGCTAACAGAAGAGTACAATCAGCTGACTATGACTTACTCACACAGCATTTACTACCACGCTAGCTGGTTTTACACCTACCCCTAGACCTCACTCCCATCCAGGTCATGGTGCCAGTATAACCCCACTAGTTCTGGTTCCCTGCTTAGATTGGTATTGGACCTTAGTTAGGTTAGGGGAGTAAGGTTTACTCACACATCTCCTGCTGGCAGGCATCCGTTTCACTTAGCCTCCTAAACTTTACTCCTATCCCACAGTTGTAACCATTAAGAGCGTGCTGACCAGCTGCATCACTGTCTGGTACGGGAGCTGCAGTGCTGCCGACCGCAAGACCCTCCAGCGCACAGTGAGCACAGCAGAAAAGATCATTGGTTCCCGTCTATCCTCCATTCAGGACATTTTCCTCTCAAGGTGCTGCAGCAAAGCTAGCAGTATTATGAAAGACTGTACTCATCCCTTTTACAGTCTCTTTCAGCTGCTGCCATCAGGAAGAAGGTTTCGAAGTATTAGAGCCTGCTCGGCTAGACTACTCAACAGGCTCTTCCCACAGGCTGTTAGAGCCCTCAACTCCAGTCAACTTACCCCCCTCTGAAATACCAGATCTGAAAGTATTTTATAATATATGTTAGTTATGCATAAGTTTTTTAAAATAGCTCTTATGTCCAGTGTTGTGTTTGTATTTATGATTAATTTATGTAGCACTGTTGTCCTGCAAGACATGACATTTCGTTCCTCTGTATGTCCACACATGTAGTGGAATGACAATATAGCTCAACTTGACTTGACTTGACTTGAGTTGAAATCGCCCATTTTGAGTGAATGTTTTTGGCATGAGATGTAAGTAAACATAAGGGGGTCACACACCGAATGCGCCATGCTGGACCACGCTGCGCATATGATGGTTGGAAGTACACACACTAAACACCACATTTGCATGTTATTTAATATGAAACTATGCAGATGGTGCTCTGTGGTGCGGCAAAAATTTGTCGTAAGTCGTAGTTAGGTGTCATGGACAGCTGCTGACTTGCAACGCTGGTGTGCGTACCCTGATAGAAATCTATGTTTACAATTCTAAAATTCAAGACGCTTCGTGGTTTGTCGTAGCATGGCGTGGCGCATCTGCTGTGTGACCCCCTTTAGACTCTCTCTTGTTTAAAACACCTGACTTAGATAACCAGCTTGTTAGAAGAGTCCCATGTAGGAACAGTGTTCTGATTGACATGTTTCCTGCATGGCCCCTGCACACAGGAAATCAGCTGAACTTTAAATTAAGTTTTCAGCTGTGCTGAGCGAGAGCGCCTCTCTTGTTAAACTGAACGGTCGCATCATCGATGACGTAAGTGTGCTCAGGCTCGGAAAGTACAAAAATGCAATGTGAGTGCAGGCCGTCAGGGGAGAGGGGAGGGGGGACAAGCGCGATTCCACACAGTTCAAGGCAACCGTGCCTAGTGAGAGTACGCCCTTACTTACACAACTGCTAATTGCTGGTCATCAACTCACCCCTCTAAATTTCACTCCCATCCGGGTCATGGCACCAATTGAATTGTAACCCATTGAATTGTATTTGCCCTCTTGGAACAGGATTTGAAACTGTGTATTTGGCATGGGAAAAAAACACCTTGCTATGTTTACATGCACCAAAATAATCCGTTTGTAATGGGACTGATGATTCAATCAGATTGCTAAAAAGTTCATGTAAGCAATTAAATCAATACAATTTGAGCTCAACCCAAATTAAATTTCGATCAGATTGGAAGGGGTACTTTATTTCATTTGTAATCCAATCCAACAGTAAAAAAAAATGACCATGTAAACACTTTCTCAATCGTATTCAGAAGTCTCTGGCGCACATGCTCAGCGCAATGTTGAAATACATTTTTTATAAAACCGCTGGCTGTATAGGTTTAAAAGGCCATGCCTTTTGATGCTGATGGGTTTTAAAGCCTGAAACACACAATAGGAAGGCACTACTTTCAATGTGCAGATGATAAATGATATATTGCATGCATAGCCTATTTGTGTGCTATTCTTAGTTATATTTATGAAATTTAGAAAAGATTGTATAAACTTATTTTACAGCTCTGTTGGTGTCACGTCTATGCAGAGTGCGTGGGCAAGCGATTTCATCAGAATGTATATAAAACACATATAAACAAATATCAGATTACACATATAAACGAGAATCAGATTACAATGTTTAGAGTACATGTAAACAGATCTGCGATCAAATTCAGTTTATTTGGATTTACGATAATTTGGTGTATTTAAACATAGCCCCTGAGACAGATGTTAACCTCTAGAGGCAAGTAGATTTACTGTAGGTTTACTTAAACAGTTGCTTCTAGCTGATTTGCCTTACTCATAATGTGCATGGAGAGTTTATTTGCTACTACAAAATTCCTAATTGTGTCACAGCACGCAGACAAAACCGTTTCATTTGAAATCCAAATGATTTGAAGGTTAGTCTCTGTTTTAGAACACCCAAACAGTACAGGGAGAAGTCTTTTTTTTTTTCATTGACAGGGGACCAGCATGGGTCTCACAGCTCAGCGCTGACCTGTAACTCCAGATCCATCGAGCCTCTGTCATCCGTCGCTATTCTTAGTAGACTGAGTGATGACCACTGTGTTATTGTAACTGGGCTGAAAACTAGGCTAACTCCAAGACGACTTCCTCAACTCCCCCGGAGGCTCATGGCACATTCATTTCTGACCTCTTCACAGTGAGTTAAGACAACATAAAAATGACAACTTCTTTCAAAAGTTGGAGAAAGAATGAGGAACATCAAATGTAGGAGGAGAAAAGCTTTCCCCACTTCAAGGATTTCCTCTTATTCTAACATACGCAAATGAGATCTGTCATTGAGTAGAAAGGCCAAAATGTGTCCTGCCAAATTTCCCTGTGACTCTACAGGGACAAATTGAAGCCCTCTTTTTCTCTTACTAAACATTTATCTCTTTTACATCCACTCGCCAAAACCATCCCAGCGACCAGACTTTAACATGTGTGCTGAATTATTCAAAGCTTACGCTCAATTATTTATCAGTCTGGTATATTTGGATCGTTTGTTAAAAGTCTGCCGGATGGGATAGTAGGCCATACATGAATGCTACACGCAAGATGCAAGTCTGTAGCTCTTCAGACCAGCATTTCAACTAAATTGTCCACACAAATAATATGCTGGCACAGGACTTAGTACAAAGCTCTGCCACTGTTAACAAAGTGATAGCTTTTAGCTCCCAGTTAGAGATTTGCACGCTCACCTCAATCTATTCCACAGATTTGGAAGAAAAAAACATCTGCAGATTCCATCTGCGAGCAAATAGACTGTGTAATACTGTCGATTCTGGCTGCAAGTCAGGCTGAGCTGTGACAGTGCATATCCATTAGCGATAATGCAAGTTTTCAATTCTTTGATGCAACTGTCCATGTGTGATAAATCTAATAACGGAGTCAGATAGTTAGTAAATACGCCAGCTAGTTTATGGGAAAATGTGCACTGATGAAATTAATCACACAGAATGAGGCTTTAGAGCCGCTGTTTAAGGCTTTTCTGGTGCTGTTCACATATTTACCAAGCAGAAGGCTCTTGTTATAGGTTGTTCTATCTGGCCTCCCCGAGGACAGAGTGTGTCCACAAAAGCGAAGGATTCCTTAGGTCAACAAGGTCTCTGTGCTCCCCACAGCCAATTACTTCCTGTAAATGTCAGTGCCAAGCAGAAGACCACTGAATACTGATAAGGTCACATGCTCCGTTATCAGATTCCCTCACTGTAAATGTGTAAACACACACCTGAGATTGGCATATAGTCCTTATCTTACATCTACTTATTATGTGTACTTTTAAGCCAAAAGTTTGAAATGTCATTTTCAGTACATTTGTTAAAGTCTTAAAGGAATAGCTCACCCAAAAATTGGAATCTGCTTGTTTACTCTTCCTCAAGTGGTTTCAATCCAAACCTTCTTCTGTTTAACTCAAAGTAAAACATGTAAAAAGTGTTAATAAAAAATATATACAATGGATATCAATGACTACTGGTTTCCAGCCTTCTTCATAAATCTCGTTTTGTATTCAACGGCGAAAAGAAACTTAAACCGGTTTGAAGAGAGTAAATAATGAGAGAATTTTTTTGGGGGGGTGAACTATCCCTTTAAAAATTGCTCTGTGGCTCTGTTCATACTGGCATACTACCATATGTATTCTATATTACCATATGCATCTGGCAGTGTATATACTATACTGTTCATTTCTATTTATGAATGGAGAACTCGGATGACCTGTATTTAACAGAGGACGCTGGCTGAGTTCAGAAAAGCATACATGCTACTCTTACTTCTTCTGGCATCTCAAAATAGATTTATAGCACTGTTATTCTGAACGAAATTGTTTTCTGTAAAGCTGAAATTAAGATATAAATATTAAATGAACATCTAAAAACCTTTTTTATAAATTCTAATACAATTCAAGATATGATATATCCAAAATATGCATTCTACTCCACTTTACCGCAATACTGCAATCCTGAAAATCTAAAGTCAGAACACAGTGAAACCAACTGTGCACTGTTTCCAGAACAAAAGAATATAAGTAAATGGAACATTCCACTTCACTGTTTTACACTTCACTGTTTTATGCCCTTCTCTCACTAACGTCTCTCCATTTTGTTGACTCATAAATAAATGTCATGTTTTGTACTGAAGGAACCTTTTTCAATTTAAATATCCCTTGATTACTTGGCATCTGCAATGATGATGATTTTCATTCATTCATTTTCTTTTTGGCTTAGTCCCTTTATTAATCTGGGGTCGCCACAGCGGAATGAACCGCCAACTTATCCAGCATGTGTTTTACACAGCGGATGCCCTTCCAGCTGCAACCCATCACTGGGAAACATCCATACACTACGGACAATTTAGCTTACCCAATTCACCTATAGCGCATGTCTTTGGACTTGTGGGGGAAACCGGAGCACCCGGAGGAAACCCACGCCAAACACGGGGAGAACATGCAAACTCCGCACAGAAATGCCAGCTGACCCAGCCAGGCTCGAACCAGCAACCTTCTTGCTGTGAGGCGACAGTGCTACCCACTGCGCCACCATGCTGCCCATGATGATGATTTATTATTTACATTTGTTTTTGTTACAGATTTGATCAATGCATTATATAAGTAAGTATGCTTGGACTGTTTAGGTTGTGAGTGTAAATTAAGCATGATTTGTTCATTTGCTGTATAATGTCACTTTGTTGTATATGAGCTGCCTGAAGTGTACACATGAAAACAACGTTCCCTCAGACAGAATTATGCGGATGACGGTCTGTCCATATAAACTTTCCTCCATCCACTTGATAAAGTGGAGAGCACTTCCAAATGGCCACAGGGGTTTTCTTAAGGGCTAGTGTGTCTAAAAGTGAAGTGGGACACATACTTGGAAGTAATTTCATAGTGTACAATTAAATCAATGGCCCAATCCCAAATGGCACCCTAAACCCTTGCTGGTCTTCCTCTGAGTCTATGTGACGTAATACCAATTTTACTGTTTGACAGAGCATAATGCCTCTGTGCAATGTCAGAAGCTCTGCGATGAATAGGACACCCTACTGACTAGTAAACATAATGAACATAAGCACGAAGTAGCCATTGTAAGTCTACAATACTCAAGTTCACACTACTGAAGTAAGTAGGTAGCCTACTGCTTTTGAAAATTACTTACCGTGTGGCTGTTAAATGTATGGCCAATGTGAGTTACGTCACTTTACTACCATTCACAATGCTCTTCCCATTGCCTCATGCGATAATAAACCTACATGAAAAAATACTATAGTAAATTACTTGAATTAATCTGTTGGGGTAATTAATGCTATTGTTGCTGTGGTAATGCAACACCTAATATAAACCATACTGTATGTTTTTTATATCTATACAAAATATACACCACTACAATATACTACAGTTTAATGTGGTAAGAACTAAAGTATACTACAGTATTTAATTTGAACATATTAGACAACAAAGAGATTTGAATACTATATATTACAGTATAATACACTTGATTTTGTATGGTTCAAAAACACTATACTTTACTATAGTCCATTCCAAGTGGATGGGAGTTGAGCTCCAAGTGGTCCTTACAAACCTCCCAGAATTGTTTTCTTGTTTTATTTATTACCTGTTGAATTATTTATTTAATGGCTTGTAGATGACACAGAGTCCAACCTATTGAGTTTTATTAATGTCTACATCTACCCTAATTCTAAAGCCAACCTCACAGTAACCTGTTTTATTAATGTCTACTACACCAACCCTAAACCCAATCATACTTGCAGAGTAATACCTCCCACTTGGAGGTATCCGGGCTGCAGCGATACCTACTTAGAGAGTCCATAGGCTGTAAAAAAGAAGAAGAATTCATCGGAAGTAGCAAGTCATCCAGATACTTTTTGTCATCTCTCTTTGAACATGCTACTTTTTGCCTAAGCAACAACTAATGTAGCCCCTACAAAAGACTGCTTATCCCTTAAAATATTGTCTTGCTAGGTATCTAATTGTAGCCTATATGAAATAGTGTATTCTCTCATCAGGCCCTTAATCAGACACATATAACAGTACAACATGACAGGTCACAGAGCTCAAATCATCTCAGACTGGTATCTAGAACATTACAATGAGTTCACTAAGCTCAAATGACCAGTAATCATTTGCAAATCCAGCAATCAGCAAATCCAATATAATAAAAGCACCATTGGGATGTGGAGGAACAGGAGATTCACATTATGGATATGCATTCAACAAATCTACTAGATGAAGCTATAATGTCAATATGGATCAAATTCTTTTCATCGCCTTGTCAAATCTTCATACGCCACAAAGAATTTCAATACAAATTCAAGCAAAGTGTGCCTAATAAAATGACCGGCGGGTTTCCACTGTGTTAGAGAAAGTTAGTTAGTATTCCGGTCATTTCCAAAGTCTGTTTTCGTGGACTCAACAGGGGTATGATTCATGTCCCTCGGCTGAAAGGCTTGACAAAAAGGCCTGACGATTTAATTTATCGCACCAAACACAACACCCCGACCCCAAGGCCCTTCTGCAGGCATTTCTACTCACTCACCGTAATTATTTCACTTATCATTTCAAAAGACTGCTTCTGGCCTCCATCACCATTCATACCACAACAGGGGGAAAGAGCCAACTGCCATTAACTGCTGTGATTCAGCCTCCGATTCATTTAAAACTCCATTTAAAAAGCAGTGAGTGGAATTCTGAAGAAGCAATGGTGACACGAAAAAAGGATAGTGCTTTCAGTGCATAAAACCCTGTCACTAAAACCATTATGCTGCACGGTGTGCTTTCTCCAAACAACCTGCCACTCGAAAGTGTACTTTTGCTTATTATACGTGTTTTTTTCTCTCCAAAGTTTTATCGCATTGGACTTATTTAACCGAGAAGTTAAGAGAAAACCATTTGTAAGAGGAAGAGAGGGAAAGAAATCAGAGCCATAAATCTCCGGTCAGCTTCAGGCAAGTACACTAGTGACCTCTTGTGGTCATACTGAGATATGCAACAACCAATATCAGACCGACATAAACAGAAACGTTTTAATATTTTGACTAGATCTAAATTTAAACCGAATATGAGAAATCTTCTCATTTTACATCAGCTTTAAGCCCAAAACCAAGGCACACATTTATGATATGGTTCACCCAAAATGTTTAAATGTGAATTCTGCCAAGTCTCTTCTGACGAACACAATAGAAGATATTTTAAAGGATGCCGTAAACCGAAAGCTACTGACTTCCGTAGAATTAATACTAGCCTACTATTGATGCCAATGGCTATCCAACATTCTTCAAAATATCTTCTTTTGTATTTAACAGTAGAAAGAAACTCATGAAGTGTTGGAACGACTTTAGCGTGAGTAAACTATATTAAGAAACTTTTTGCTTCAAGACCAAGACCAAATTAGATAATTCAGATCAAACACATTTTGTTTTTAAATGACTATTTTCTTCCAACATGTGTAATTATTGTAAAGCCACACATATAACAAACTTTTCATAATTAGTGATTAATTTTACTCCGGTATTTGTTGTATTCGGGAAAATACTGAAGTAATTTTTGATGCAGACTCAAAAGATTAAATCCCTGATGAAAAAAAATCAGCTAGCCTAAGCTGGTTGACTGGTATAACCGGTCGACCTGGTTGGTTTTTTATTAGATTTTTATTTTAGATTTAGGTTTTGGCCACTTCCAGGCTGATCTTAGCTGGTCAGGCAGGGAGACCAGCAGGAATGAGCAGCTAAAACCAGCTTGACCAACTACGTCCAGCTTAAACCAGTTAAGACCAGCGTGGAGGTGCCCAAAACTTCTCTAAAACCTCTCCTGTCAATTGAACTCTCCTGTGGCCAAAGTGAAGTGTCCATCATATGCACATTTCAGAATCTTGCAGGAAGTATAGTAATAATAAGTTATGTAGGTTTGCTTTTTGTAAATTAAGAAATGGTGGTGGACGCACTCCGCTTCCATTGCAAATGTAATTTCGTCATTTTAAGCACAAATGTTTGTTTGTTACAAAACTATTCCTAAATTCAGTTTTAATTTCGAGCAAACGAATAAAGGAACAATGTGTGGTCAAGTCATATCCAAGCACACTTCCTATTCCTATGCCCATATGGTGATGCATACGTCTCTAAAGTCCGACAGATGGACAAATATAAACATAAAATGATAAAAAATATATATAAATATGCATATATTAAACACCGCTACTAATAACAAGAATTAAATGTACAGTAAATTGTCTTGAATAAACTCACTACAACAGAGCCGGATTCTACCAAAGGCTCGTAAGGTTAAGAAGGCATAGGAGGAGGTATCGGTTTTTATATTTATGTAGACAATAATATATATTTTTTACACTTTACAATCCTTTAATTTTCCATATTTAAAGACATTTATTTACTGCTGTACATCCTTGTGTGTGTATTAAGCAATGAGCATGCATAACACTAATGCGGTCTTTAAATAAGAAGTAAAAACCAGTGCCATTGACTTTAGAGCAGCCTTTAATTGTTCAACAGCCCTGTCTATTTGAGTTGTCTTAAAATAGCAACGCGCCAACAATATGCCTTAACACACATCTCCTTCTGCACACAGTGAGTGCACAAATGTGGCGCAAAATGTGAAAATGGTACCTGCACCAGGGGGAAACTAGCAAAGAAAAATAGCATTGAGTTGTTTTGGCTCATTTAAAGTAAGTTGTTTGAACAAACAGCAAACGTCATTTTCTGAGAGTAGTGTAAATATCCCAGAATTCTAGTTTCACCATTCATCCGATGACCCTAATAAATAAAAAGGCATTTTGTTTTCCGAAGGCTAGGCTTTCCTAATTAAGATCTAACATCTAATTAAACTGTTATTTCCCTCAGAAACAATAAAAACACATTTAATTAGTAAACTCGTGTTTTTGAACAACAATTTATTTATTTATTTGTCACAGGTTTCAGCAGCAAGGGTCCGAAAGGAGACAAATGGTGCTTTGGATCAATTAGCCTTTCATCGGTGCTCATTTATAAATCATACAAAACTTCAGCAGTTTGCTTTCTAGTTTATTATATTAGTCAAAGTGCAGTTTTCTTCTTTCAACTCCACACATACACACGCACGCACGCACGCACGCACACCAGCTACATTCATTCAACAGATGCCGTGCAAACATCCATGCAACGTGTGTGCGCCGGTCTGTTATTAAAAGTGAATATACAACCAGTGCAACCAGTTAAAATGTGATCAGTTTTTCAATATTTTCCTTCAGTCCAATAAACTCCAGTTGGTTCGAGCATATATTTCAAGCACACAGGGAAGGAACTGACTGAGCATGCCCAGATGAGAGAGGCAAGTAAGCTGGGACGGGGCCTGAGGTGACTAACTTGGAGATTCAGATTCATTTGCTAGATTTTTGAGCTTTCTGGGCTGATTTGGTCACTCTCCCACTGCCACCGATCTTCTTCTCCACGCTTTTGATGACACCAACTGCAACGGTCTGTCTCATATCTCGGACAGCAAAACGTCCTAGGAAACACACATAAATACATTTGCCGTTTATGAAAACTGTTCAATAAAAGGTTTAGAGCGAGCTTTCTGAAGTGTTGAACCCAATCAGAATCATCTATCAGGATTGTGCTTTAAAGAAACATGACTTTTTTGATGAAAACTCATTTGATTTTAGATGAAAGTGTAACGAGAACAAGATGCAATAAAAATGATATGTTGTAGTGAGTCAGCGGGTCAAAAATGATGAGAAATGGCTAAATAACACAGGCCTAATAACCAGTTTCATTGAAATAGCTATCGAGAGGAATATAAAAATGTGCAAGCTCACATCTCTGATGAGTCAGACCTTTAACCTGACAACGACTGGAGCAAAAATCTCATTAATCATAAGACCAACAGATATGTAAGCCTGAGATATGTGAGCCAATTAGAGATAAGTATGGCAAACCGAACTATGGGTTGCTTGGTTCTTGTAATTTGAGAAGAACAAACATGAATCATCATGTCTTTTTCTAAAGCCTCTGCTACAGACACTGTTTTACAGGGCATAATGGTTTCTTAAACATTAAGGAACTAATTAGCAGAGCTTTGAACAAGGTTTTTGATTATATCTCTTTTTGATTATGTGAGGGACACAAATTCCTAAAGCCACCTTAAGTGATTTTATTTTTTTGATGAATTCTCCTCTTCCTTTTAAATGGCCTATTTGTACCTGTTAGATGTATGTGTTAAGCTAATCTCTATGTTAACTGAACCAAATAAAACAAAACAAAAAAAGCATACAAACAAGTCGAAACAAAACATGAAAGAACAAAAACCAAAGCATCCGAAGAAGCATAGCAAAATCAAGAAGTCAGACAAAAAAAACAACTTAAAGGCGAAACACAACATAATAAAAGAAAATCAAAACTTAGAAAAGGGGTTAAACATAAAAACAAAAGCAAAGTGAAACAAATGAAAGCAAATCCAAGTTAAAAGACAACAACACAATTAAAATAAAAATCTAAACGAAACTTAAAAGTAAATACACTTAAAAGAAACCAAACTAAAAACTGAAGGAAAAAAGAAAATTAAATTGAATCTAAGCTAAACGGGGGCCTCACAGTGGCGCAGTGGGTAGCACGATCACCTCAAAGCAAGAAAGTTGCTGGTTCGAGCCTCGGCTGGGTCAGTTGGCATTTCTGTGTGGAGTTTGCATGTTCTCCCCGTGTTGGCGTGGGTTTCCTCCGGGTGCTCCGGTTTCCCCCACAAGTCCAAAGACGTGGTACAGGTGAATTGGGTAAGCTAAATTGTCCGTGGTGTATGAGTGTGAATAGTGTATGGATGTTTCCCAGTGATGGGTTGCAGCTGGAAGGGCATCCGCTGCGTAAAACATATGCTGGATAAGTTGTTGGTTCATTCCGCTGTGGTGACCCCAGATTAATAAAGGGACTAAGCCGAAAAGAAAATGAATGAATGAATGAGCTACACGGCAACAAACACATTTGAAAGAAAAAGCTAAACAAAACTTAAAACTAAATAAACTTAAAAGAAAGCAAAACAAAGGAAAAGAAAGCAAAGCAAAACAGCTAAACAAAAGGCAGCGAAAAAGGACTTCAGTAATAAAAGCAAAGCAAAAAGAGAAAAGTAATCAAAGAAGAAAAATAATCAAATCCAAGGTAAATGTAAATTAAAAAAACAAAACAGAGGGCAGCAAAACTGAAACAAAACACAGAAGAACGCAAATCTAAGCAAAAAGGCAACAAAACCAAACTTGAAAAGAAAAAGCAAAATAAAAAAATTATTAAAAAAAAAAAACACAAAAGAAACTATTAAAAAATAGAAACTATTAAAAACTAAAACTTGAATGCAAAGCAAAACAAAAGCATTAATGCAAGATTGACACATACCCAGTGGAGGATACTGAGAGAAGCTCTCCACACACATTGGTTTTCCTGGGATCATGTCCACAATGGCGGCATCTCCAGACTTCAGGCTTTTGGGGTTGTCTTCCAGCTTCTTGCCTGAGCGGCGATCAATCTTCTCCTTGAGTTCAGCAAACTTGCAGGCGATATGAGCGGTGTGGCAGTCTATGACAGGAGAGTAACCAGCGCTGATCTGTCCAGGGTGATTCAAAATGATGACCTGATAAAAACAAAAACATAAAACATAAATCCTAATAGAGGTTGACATAAGATAATGCAACAAGCTAGCTGTCCCACCTGTGCTGTAAACCCTGATGCTTCCTGAGGCGGGTCTGACTTACTGTCTCCACAAACGTTACCTCTTCGGATGTCTTTTACAGACACGTTCTTCACATTAAAGCCCACGTTGTCTCCTGGAAGAGCTTCACTTAGAGACTCATGATGCATCTCCACTGACTTCACTTCTGTAGTGATGTTGACTGGGGCAAAGGTCACCACCATACTGGGCCGCAGGACACCCGTCTCCACCCTGCCCACAGGCACAGTCCCTATTCCTTTTTTGTGAACAATTATATTTATTAATGAACAGTCAGTTCAATATAGAGAATATACAACATTTTCAGTTAGATTGCAGCTATTGCCGAAAAGACATTTAGTGGAATTCTATGGTGCTCAGTGTTTTGAATATCCAAGTTGAAGTTTCATGCTTTTTGAGCTCTTTTGGTTAAAAAGCACATATATTTAAACTTTTTAAAGAAAATGGCTGATCATTTTGCTAGGTATGACCCTTATTCATCAGCTGGGATCATGTAAAGCCTGTTGAAGCTGCATTAAAACTGCCGTTTGGAAATTCAGACCAGTGAACACCACAGACGTCCAACTATTTTGAGAAAAATCCTGCATGTTTTCCTCAAAAAAACTTAAAGGGAGAGTTGACATTTTATATTTTCACTTTTTTAAGAAAGCTGAAATCTGGTCATCACTGACATCCATACTAGGAAAAACAAACACTATGAAAATCAATGTTTACCAGTTTCCAGCTTTCTTCAGTTTATCTTTATTTCATATCTTTCTTGAAGGAAACTCAAATATGTCTGGAGCAAGTGAAAGGTGAGTAAATGATGACCGAATTTTGAATGAACTATGCCTTTAATTTCCTTTAATTCCTCGAAGAAATGTAAATATGTACCAAGAGCTCTCTATGGACATTAAAAACTATTTGGGGAAGCTGACAGATGCATATAGAAGCATTTTAAAGGTAACAGATAGAGTATGTGCAGTAATTCCTATGATTCTTTTGTTTGCTTGTTTTTTGGGGAAGATAAAATAAGATTAAAAATAAGGTTGGTATATATCTTCGTAAAACAAATGAACACAGCTCTCTCAGCTCATGTTTTTGGTTCCTTTTCTGTACTTTAAACTTCCTGAGAGCACTGATGTCTATGGAGGGTAAGAGAGCTCTTAGATTTCATCTAAAATATCTTAATTTGTTTTCGAAAGATGAGCAAAAGACTCAAAGGAAGATTTTAACAATAAGAAGGCGAGTCGTTAATAACAGAATTTTCATTTTTGGGTAAATTAATCCCCGAATTAACTTCAAATGTTTTGTCTGATTTCGATGGGTCAGTCTCACCTCCAATCTTGTAGACATCTTGTAGGGGAAGACGTAAGGGTTTATCAGTGGGCCGTGTTGGAGGCATTATGGTATCGAGAGCTTCCAATAGAGTAACGCCACCGGCATGGTGCTCCTTCCTGTCCAGCTTCCAGCCTTTAAACCATGGCATCTGCACAGCGCAAGTGAGACGATAGTATCAATCAAAATCGCTAGCATTCTCACAACTGTTTAATTTGGAAATACAAAAATGGTGTGAGGTCATTGCAAAAAATGAACACAAACAGACAAACCCCAAGGAGACTCACATTGGAAGATGGTTCCAACATGTTGTCGCCATGCCAGCCTGAAATGGGGACGAAGGGTACAGATGCTGGACTATAACCAATCTTTTTGATGTAGGCGCTCACTTCTTTGACTATCTCATCATAGCGTTTCTCGCTGTAGGAAGGCTCGGTGGAGTCCATTTTGTTGACGGCTACGATCAGTTGCTTGACGCCCAGTGTGTAGGCCAGTAGGGCGTGTTCCCTTGTTTGTCCATTTTTGGAAATGCCTGCCTCAAATTCACCCACTCCAGCTGCCACAATTAAAACAGCACAATCTGCCTGGGAGATAAAGGAGGAGATCCATATTGTCTACCTACAAATGAAAATGCTGATCTAAAGCTATGTGCTGTTATTGTTTTTTCTTTGGAATTTTAAAGGATATCTGACAAATATATGAGGCTGTTATGGTTGCTATACCAGGGGTGCCCAACCCAGTTCCTGGAGATCTACCTTCCTGCAGAGTTCAGCTGCAACCTTGATCAAACACCCCTGTCTTTAATTACCAAGTGCTCCTTCAGATCCTACTTGGTGAGGGTGGATTCCAATCTGAAGGGCTCATCCCTATGACCTAATCCCTTTGGAAGGTCCCTCTGAAGGGATTAGAGCATAGGGATGAGCCCTTCCGTATTGAGTGCAGTGTGAGAGACCAAATAGCTTTCCTGCTTAAAGGATAATTTCTCGAAGTGTCCATCAGTTGTTTTTTCAAACTTCTTCATTCCAAAGGGCCCTTCGAAGTGGCCAGTTTTGGCCAGTGAACAACACTTATGGCGCCCATGACAAAGTCCTGTTCAGAGGGCAATAAATCTTGTTTGGAATGCACTAATAGTTTAGTCGTGTTTAATGAGGGATGGAGTTGAACTCTGTAGCAATGCAGATTTCCAAGAACAGGGTTGGGCAGACCCCGCTCAATATCAGTATTCCGGGCACAAGTTTTTGAACATTTTTATATTACGTTTTTAAAAATCATTACCTGAGATGTCCCAGTGATCATATTCTTGATGAAGTCTCTGTGTCCTGGAGCATCTATTATGGTTATGTAGTATTTGGTGGTCTCAAACTTCCAGAGTGAGATGTCTATGGTGATGCCTCTCTCTCTCTCAGCCTTCAGCTTGTCCAGGACCCAGGCGTACTTAAAAGAACCTTTCCCCATCTGCCGAAACACAATTGTTTTAGTGTATAAAGGAAAATGCCTTAAAGGCATAGCTCACCCAAAAATAAAGGAGCTAGATTCATAGGTAAAAGTAACGCAAGAGCAAATCTATGCCCTTGATTTCCAGGACCAGGCATACCTAGAATCTCTAGCAGATTTCCTCTCAATTGGTCATTCCATCTCTATAAAAGCACAATGGGAACGTCAGGCTTTTTATACTGTGCTTGGTCTCACTTTTAGCCTCAAGCAGAGGAACATAGAACACAGGACTATAGAAGAGGGTTAGCGCCTCTTTCTACCAGGGTTATAAAACACTGATTTTGGATGGTTAACTCCACACTGAAGTGCCAGATATGTACAGTGTGGAACAATGTAGTCAAAAATTAGCTAATACAGAACCCTGAGCTGGTAATTGAAAGTTAAGATCAGACAAAGCAAGTTTAGACCCATGTGGTGCATCCGAAATCACATACTTCTGAAAAATGTAGGTAAGAATTACCCGGATGACCTACTACATTCTCAAGTGCACATCCAATGGACACTACACTATCCCACAAGGCCACACCAGAGAATTCATAAATGAGAGTGAAGCGATGTAACTGATGTGGGTAGGTCATGTGGTAATGACAACATGGTGGACGTAGTATGTTCGAATTCTATTCATACCACTCATACTGTAGAGAATGTACTGTTCTAATGGTCATAAAGTACATTCAAATTCAAATGAAGTACCTACTTTAGTATGCAATTTCGAACACAGTTATTGTACCCAGGGGTATGTTTACACACATCGATGGATTTGCTTTTCAGTGTTTGGATGTTTCAGTTTGAAACATTTAACCGTACTGAACTGAACTTAAACTCTGAAAATTGGAATGACACTGTTTTAATTTACTATAATCTTCTATGTTAAGCTGATTTGACACAACCTACATTGTAAAAGCGCTATAGAAATTAAGATAACATGAATTGAATGTTTAGCATTTCAGGGGCCCTAAGCAAATCTTTCAGTGGGGTCATCTCTGTAGAAATCACTTTCAGCGGCTTGTATACCTCTCTGCAGACATCTTATTTTGGTGTCCCCCCCTACCAGAAATCACTTTAATATAAAGAATGCCATCCTGGACAATTTTTGCTACAGATGGTTGTGGGCTTAAATCCCTTATGTCTAGGTTCAGACTACAGGGCTGTTAGCCTGATATGAGCCCGATATGCAAGTTAATGAGTTTGCAGACATATCAGGCTGTGATTACGGGAAAATCAGAGGATCACCCGCACTGTGAAATCTATATATGTGAACTAATGAACAATGCATCAAAGAGGCTTACTCACACGTCAACAACACCTCGCAGATGAAAACCCAATATCTAGAATGCAAAATATTCTGGACCAGTCGGCCAACTTAACCCCACGTGGGGTCAAGCTACAGCCAGTGAGAGAGAATGATTGCATCTGAAACTACTTAAGTAGGTACCACATTTAAATTTGAATTTACTACACGACTGTTAGAAAAGTACATTCTATGTAGTATGCATGTTAGTATGAATGGAATTCATACTATAGAATCTCACCAGAAGTAGTACGGGTACTTCTTGCCTACTGTTTTTTTTAAATACTATGAATTTGGACATACTACTCGGCTCACATACTGTATTTCACATACTATATAATAGGGAAATATGCACTTTTGGATGCAGCCCAAGTCATAGGCTGACTGGCCATTGTGTTCTCACCCTCAACAGAAATGTCTATGATTGGCCAGAATAGTCAGAATGATCGATGCACTCACTTTACCCTGTGTTTATATGAATACAAGAACATATTAAAGCCACATCTATCAGCTAAACTGTGCAGATATATGAGCACTTGATCAGATCAGCTGATTGACGATGCTTTCAGAGAGATTTCAAACATGTGTCAGTGATGTCATCATCACACATGCAGCCAATTGCTCTTTCTGTAGGCTGCACCCTGAACATTTCAATCGCTGTGGTTTAAGGGCTGGACAGAGTTGTTGTTATATCAAGTAGTGCAGGGGTATAAAAACAGTTCCTAAAGGGGCGCAGCCCTGGCAAGTTTAGTTTCAACCCTGCTTCAACACACTTACCTGTGGGTTTCACACAAGTGTGAAGGACTTAATTAGTTTGATTAGGTGTGTTTAATTAGGGTTGGAACTAAACTGTGCAGGGCTGTGGCCCTCCAGGAACTGAGTTTGACACCCCTTATTTACATAGTGTTGCATAGTGTGAAATACCACAGCAGTTTAAAGAAACAAAATCATGTAATGTAGTCTGAACGCCCCAGTGATGTTTAAACTAGGCTTGACGTGTGAACTAGGCTTTCTGAGTCCATACAATATATGCTTCAACATTGCCCACTAAGTCAATCACCCCAGTTGACTATCCAAGTAATAAGACTTTAAACAATTTTTATGATCAGAGGTATGTTTGTCCATTATACTATGCCTCAACATTTCACCAATTGAGTAAATCTTTGTAATACATCTCAGTTTTTAGCCTCAACATTGCTCTATTGACTAAACCAATTATTTTGTCTACGAAAATTTGTTAAGAAAATGTCAGTTTTCAGATTGAAAGTATGTTAGACCAAATCCCAAAATGGTAAATACCTTGTGCCACTCCATACATATCCCATGTTTACAAACTGCTTAACAGCAATCCAACACAGTCCTTCTTTGACAAAGTAACATGTTGGTTATAGAGGGGCAACCGTTCTTGATGGGCATTGTTCTGAAGAGTTCAGCTCGGTCTATAATAAGACACAACTGCCTACAATTTTAAAGTAATTCTTTTAAGTCAAACCTAAAGACACAGACTGGGCCTTTATTTCTGGTTTACAATGCAAATCCAATTAGAACCACTTATTTGGTAAACAAAACTACAGAAGCTGTACTTCCGCTAAAAGACTGAAAATATTACTTTACAAATTGTATTGTACATAAATCGTCTACACATTTGCATAATATTCAATAATATTACTGACATTAATATAAAAAAAACTTAATAAATATACATTTACACATCTTTACATATGTAAATAAATAGAATGATGGGTTCAAAAATCTGCGGATAACTGTGGCAGGAGTTTTGGGTTTAATCATAGGTTATATTTTTTCAGAAGTGGTTTATTAGGGATAAAGCTCCTCCAGGACTAAAAGTTGCCTATTCCTGCTGTATGTTAAAACCCGGTTGACTAATGACGTTCAGTCAAGGTTACTAAAGTACCTAATCAAACAGCTCCAACAGGCTTCTCTGCACACACAGTTTAACCACAATTTTGCTGCATGAAGAACAAGTTACCCTCACAGACAGAGGTGAGCTGCAAGACCCACTGGGATTGGACCTTTTCACTCGAGTCTCTTTCTCCCAGTTTAGAATGGTTCAAGGAGACAGAAGTGCAGGGCCCGACTAATGGTTCAGTCTATTCTAGAAATCCATTTATCTTTCCTTTCATCTCCAATATGGCATCTTCCTAAGAGTAAATGTCTCAATGTAATTACTCTCCAGTGCATGAGCGGAGATGAAGGCATAGTGTGGTGAGCAATGAGACTCTTACATAATTACGCTACACTAAAAGTGGGTTGAAGTTACCCATCATTTAGTACAGACCACAATTCTCAGAACGCATTAGGAAATTTACTATAGTATATGATGAGGTCATTTGAATTTAAATGGAAGATTTGAACTTGAAGTTTTCCTTTGATCAATGTTTATCACTTTACCAATGAAACGATCTTCTGAATTTGGCTGCAAACTCGGCCAGTTGGATTCCTATAAAAAAAAAATCCTGTTCACCTACCTCAGCGGCCTCTTTCTCAAACTTCTCAATGGTTCTTTTATCAATTCCTCCGCATTTGTAAATGAGATGGCCAGTGGTGGTAGATTTCCCAGAATCAACATGGCCGATCACCACAATGTTGATGTGGATCTTCTCTTTCCCCATGTTGACAAGGGCCGGCAAGAGAGGACGGGAAGAGGTGCTTTCTTCTGTCTACAACAAAGGCAAGAGTAAGGCAAATAAAATTAGTACATAAAGGGGCCGTTTACACCTGGTCACTTCATGTTTTTTTTCTGATCATATAGCAATCCGATCATGAAATGGGCATGCCCTCCGAAATGCATTCAAGATGTATATAGATCTGATCGCTAAAACTACTTCATGAGGTGGTCTGGAACTGTTTCCAGATGAAACTGGGAGGTCTAAATGACTCTGGTTGTTGAAACCACATGTGGGCAGGATGGTGGTGCAGTGGGTAGCGCTGTCGCCTCACAGCAAGAAGTTCGCTGGGTCGAGCCTCGGCTGGGTCAGTTGGGATTTCTGTGTGGAGTTTGCATGTTCTCCCCGTGTTCGCGTAGGTTTCCTCCGGATGCTCTGGTTTCCTCCACAAGTCCAAAGACATGCGCTATAGGTGGATTGGGTAAGCTAAATTGTCTGTATAGTGTATGTGTGTACATAGGAGTGTATGGGTGTTTCCCAGTAATGGGTTGCAGCTGGAAGGGCATCCACTGTGTAAAACAAATGCTGGATAAGTTGGCAGTTCATTCCGCTGTGGCGACCCTGATTAAGAAAGGGACTAAGCCGAAAAGAAAATGAATGAATGAAACCAATGTAAATGTTCCTCCCCCTAAACCGTAAAAAATAAATAAATGAACATGTGAGAGTGTAAACTTGAGTGAAGTACAAAGCCTATGGCCTATATACATTAATAAATCATTCGTATGCCAAACAAATATATATATATATATATATATATATATAAAAAAAGCTGAATTCCCACGACCTATAATAAATGGAAAAACTGACCACTGTTGTTCTTTGCATTGTTTTAAAATAGTTTAGCTTGGAGATCATTTTGAAGGACTTTAATTGCCACTATGAGAACAACAATGGATAATTCACTTCAGATTTTAGGGGGAAAAAAAATAAAAAATACTGTTTACGTGGGTTTGAAGTGTTTCCTCTCCCATATTTGATAGCTTCATAGCAGTTTTACGAAATCTACATTTAGTTTCTACGTCATCTACATTTTTAAAACCAAGTGTCTGAAATGGTCCTTTTAAAGCCAAAGCTCCTAAAACGTATATTATCCTGACATGCAAGCCTTAGTTAAGTTACAGTCTTGTGACTGTGCTTGACTTAATTGACTGCGAGTTGATTAGAATGAAATAATAAAATTGTTTAAAAGTATCATATTTGTAAGCATTTTGCTTTAAAAATGGTATAGAAAAAATTCCATGAGCTGTAACAGCCCCTGTATTTAGCTTTTTTGTAAGTTTGCATATAATTTATATTTAATTAGCAGAGACACATTTAAGTGGCCAAATGTAAATGGAACCACTTTCACAAATGAAATGCTATGCAATCAGAGAAAACATTAAGTGACCAGGTGTAAACAAGCCCAAAGACACAAACTTAATCATGGGATCGTGATTCATTTAGGGTGTGTTCACACTTGTAGTATCATTTTCTTGGTTTGGACCAGGGAAGACAATCATGATACATTAAATCCTCGTTTCCTTATTTTTGACACTATCATTTGTAAAACTGAACTTAAACATACAACAAAAAAGAATATATGTTTAGGTACAGAGGACTCATGAAAACGTATACAATTTGTAAATGAGTCAAAACAGCAAGAGGAATTCCTTATAACACAAAACAAATATATTACAACATCTTTTAATTTGTTTAGATTGTAATAAGAATGCAATATGAAGTAAACAGTCCAACCACAACAGGGTTTATTTAAAAATCCAATCTATTTATTGGCCCTAGTCCACTTGTTTGGAACAGAATGATCAAAACATTAATTCATTTTCCTTCGGCTTAGTCCCTTTATTCATCAGGGGTCGCCACAGCGGAATGAACTGCCAACTTATCCAGCATATGTTTTACACAGGGGATGCCCTTACAGCCGCAACCTAGTACTGGAAAAACATCCATACACACTCATTCACACTCATACACTACGGCCAATTTAGTTAATCCAATTCACTTATAGCACATGTGTTCGGACTGTGGGGGAAACCGGAGCTCCCAGAGGAAACCCACGCCAACAAGGGGAGAACATGCAAACTCCACACAGAAATGCCAACTGGCCTAGACCGGATTCGAACCAGTGACCTTCTTGCTGTGAGGCCACAGTGCTAACCACTGAGCCACTGTGCCACCCATGATCAAAAAATTTATTTTAATTAAACTAAACCTGTGAACGCACTCAGAGATGACTAGGGTTGCAAAATTCTGTGAATTTTCAAGGCTGGAAACTTTTAATGGGAAAGTTTCCAATATACGGAAATTAATGGGAATAAACAGTGAATTTGGTCAACTGAAAGGTAGCCTATAACAGGGTACCAAATTGTAACTGAAAAAAAATTATTCATAATTTTGGTTAAAACAACTAGATTTAATGCAATTCTCTACTCGGCAAAAAAAATTAACTAAACTGTTTATACAGTAGCTATAGTTAGCCAGTAAATCAGATGTTATTAATGTTAGCTATTAAGCACTATTTCATTGACAATTTGTAAGGCTAGACATCATGTGCCAGCTAGCTCAAACTGTGCTGCTTTTCTTCTACCTTTGCTAGTCAGTTTTGTTGTCATACAGAAGTAGTGTAAAAAGTTTAGACATATAGTTTTTTTTTCTATTCTCATCAAGCCTGCATCAAAAACAGATCTAAACAGTAATATTGGGAAAAAATTTAACAATTTGACTTAATGTTCTTCAGTTTTAATATACTTTAACGTACAATGTAGCTCTACGATGCAAAGGTGAATTGTCATCAGGCATCACTCCAGTCTTCAGTGTCCTGATCCTTCAAAAATCATTAAAATCTGCTGATTTATATTTGGTTATTTAAAATGTATTATATTATTATTGGAGTTTATTATATTATTTGGAAACAGTCATTCATTAATTTTCCTTCAGCTTAGTGCCTTTATTCATCAGGAGTTGCCACAGCGGAATGAACCGCCAACTTATCCAGCATATGTTTTACACAGCGGATGCCCTTCCAGCTGCAAACCAGTACTGGAAAACATCCATACACTCATTCACACACATTCACTATGGCCAATTTAGCTTATTCAATTCACCAGTACCACGTTGTTGGACTGTGGGGGAAACCGGAGCACCCAATGCAAACTCCACACAGAAATGCCAACCGACCCAGCCGGAACACGAATCAGCGGCCTTCTTGCTGTGAGGTGACAGTGCTAACCACTGAACCACTGTGTCACTTATTTGGAAATTAATACTTTTATTTAGCAAGGATGTTGAATTAATAAAATTGACAATAAAGACATCTATTATTTTTTTGAAAAATGTATGTTTGATTAAACTCTGTTTCAAGTTTCTGACTTGTAATATTTCCAGAATTCCAGAGAATAAGTTCCCATGGAAGTTCCCAAGGAAATTTTCCAGAAATGTTCCACCCCTTTGCAACCCTAGACATGACAAGGCAAATTTTCATGAATTTTAAAGCATTCATGTAAAAGTGGAGATAAATATATCAGATACAAATTTTAATACAGTCGTCTTGACCAATAAATGATTTAGACATGACTAATTTAACATGATTTGTTATATATTATTATTATTATTATTATGAGAACAAACAATCCTACAATACATCTCCTATCATGCTCACAATTTGCTCAAAACTCTCTTCTTACAAGATTTGACCTGCAAGTAGATCTTCTTTTGTCATTTGTTTTTTCTCTCCTTTTTATTTTGCTTTTAAGTTAGTACTGTCCTGAAGATTCTTGAATTTGAATACATGATTCAACAAGACAAACTGTCCAAAATAATCCTGTCCCAAATGCACAAACCCTTGGTTCTCAAAAGCATTATTTACTGCATGTTGTTTCTTTTTATTCCCGAGTCCCTCAGCTGAACGTCAACATCATTCATACACAGTGAAAGCAAACTAAAAACATGCACAGTATGCAAAAAACCAAAACAAAACAAAAAGACTTACAGGACCTAAAGATATTCAGTAGTAGCTTCACTCCTCATGCAGGACGAACCACAGAATTGTAACCAACGCTTCATTGATGCAAATTCACACAGAATATACAAATTCAGCTTTTAATTTGTCTTGTGGATCACACGTAAACACCAAGAAAATGTGTCAGATAGCTTCATCAGGCCAATACTATGAAGCACAACAGAAGCGAGCTTTTATTAGTAACAAACAGAGCTAAAGTCTCTCCGCAAGAGGATGTTTGTGGCCTCTTACCTGCAGCAGACAGGCAGACCCTGCTCTCCGCTCAGCAAACAGACACTCTGAGATCCTGCAAAGGTGGCGGCAGAGTCCAAGTCTGTGTGTGCGTAATAAACTCACCCCAGTTTGATACAGCAATGCGGCACTGAAAGTGTAGGGTGGGGGGGAACTGCAGTGAGACAGCAGCAGAAACAAGCAGAGATGGAGGACAATCACGCAGCGGCACTCAGTGACTCAGCAGATCATCCTGAAGCATCTCCTGCTAGTGACTGGATGGATCCCTGTCTGGGCTGAAATATGACACCTGACATAGCATTATTATTATTATTATTATTATTATTATTATTACTATTAACAATGTTTATCTGGACATTGAAAGTATATAGACTAGACAAATATGTTATTGCTGTATTGTAATTTTTTTCTTTCAAAATGTATTAAGTTATTTTGAGTTTATATATTATTCTTGTTGTATTTTTATTATTTAAAACTTTGTTCATCTGTATGACAATGCTTAAAATAAAACTTGTAATAAAACAATGTTCATCTCCAGGTCATTCAAGGTGAAGACTTCAACTACTTTTTAAACTATTATATATGAATAGTTTGATATTTGTTTCTAATAAGGGACGGGTGGGCAGCACGGTGGCTCAGTGGTTAGCACTGTCGCCTCGCAGCAAGAAGGTTGCTAGTTCGAGTCCCGCCTGGACCAGATGGCATTTCTGTGTGGAGTTTGCTCTGGTTTCCTTCACAGTCCAAAGACATGCGCTAGGTGAATTGGGTAAGCTAAATTGGCCGTAGCATGAGTGTGAGTGTGTGTGAATGCGAGAGTGTATGGGTGTTTCCCATACGCTGTGTAAAACATATGTTGTAATAGTTGTCAGTTCATTCCTCTGTGACGAGCCCTGATAATTAAGGGACTAAGCCGAAGGAAAATAAATGAATGAATAGGGTCGGTATTTAAAACATTACAAAGCTTATCGCTTTATACTTAATTTATGTGTAAATTAGATTTTGCCTTTTGTTCATCATGCTTTTCACATATATTATCAGATGCTCATTTTGCCACTTATAACAGATCCTAAAAGCAGCTAGGAATTAAAGTATAATGCTTTTGGGTAAATAAAGAAAAGCGTCACTAAAGCGTGTCGAAAAGAGCTCCTTCTGTATTAAAAATAAAACCTCAAAAAACAAGTAATTTTAATTGGTTTTGTGACATGTTCAGCACATGTAAAAACAAAAACAAAAAAGATTATATACTGCATAGTGATCATAGGTTAACTTTATAATTCCTTACATATTAAAAAAAGAACTTTAGAGCTGAAGAATATATACATCTGGAGTCTGACATTTTTAATGGTTAAAATGATGCAAGGGTGCAAACTATTTTATGGAAATACAGTAAAACAATTCAACATTGTGAAATAATTTTACAACTGAAAATAATTGTTTTGCATTAACATAAAATGTTATTTGATCCTGTGCCACATGATCCTTCTCATATCATTCCTTAAAAACCATTCTAATATGCAGATTTTTGGTACTTAATTATTTTTTTATATATATATTTTTTTTATTATTTTAAATGTTGTATTTCCCAGCACCATGCTGGGCTGCAGCTGGAAGGACATCAGCTGTGTAAAACATATGCCAGAGTAGTTGGCGGTTCATTCTGCTGTGGCGACCCCTGATAAATCAGGGACTAAGCCGAAGGAAAACGAATGACAGATTAAATGTTGTAGTTCTGAATGTGTTAAAGATATAAATATATATATATATTTTTTTTTGAATCTTTGATAAAAAAAGTAAATATCTTTATAAAAAAAAGTTTATCTTTACGGTCAATTCTGATCAATTTTAGCAGTTGTGGGTAGTAACTAAGTTTGTTTTTTTACCTCACTACAGGACAGACTGTGAAGGTGTTTTTGGAACACTCATATTTAGTATTTATCAAAGGGATACTAAACAGGGCTCTTTGTAAGATTATCAGGGTTCCCACTCTTTCATGGATTCACGTTTGTAATTCTCAGCCCCAGCATATATAAAGCCATAAAATTTCTTCCTGTACTTGCACTTAATATTTACATTGAAATGTCATAAAAGGTCAATGATGGATGGGTTATTTGATGATAATGTTCAAAGAACTCAATACAGGTAATATTCAAATGCGGTTTCTGAAATATTGATAAAATGCTTTTTTTTTGTATAAGATTTAAAAGTGAGATTTTTAAATGATGAATTTCTTTATTTTTTTGTTTAGTTTTTGAAAGCAGCAGAGTACAATTGTTGAAATAACACCATAAACTCAATAAAACCATAAATTCAAGCACTTTCAAGGACCTGTGTTTGTTTTTAGGTACTTTCCTGCCTTTTTTGCCCTTGAATTCACATGTCTGAAATTAAAGAACTTTCAAGAGGCGTGGGAACCCTGAGTTATGAATTAAGAAATCAAATCAGCTGCTGAAGGTACCTTAGCACATCTTATTTGGCCCTGTGTTCAAATTCAGAGTTTTTGGTTCAAAATATTTCAGTTCTTTGCTAAAATTTACGATTGTGTTTTACTCCTTGACCCAATTATAGCAATTTTCGGTTGGTCAGATTTTCTGGAGACTCAACCGGAATGAACTGTTACCTGTTCAGTACGGCATGATCATAGCTAAAATGGTTATTCTTTGTTTCTGGAAAAAAAATGTTAGGCCTCTTTTTTCTGACTGGCTTCTTGGACTTACCTCCACTTTACATTTGGAAAGAACTAGATATGCCACCACTGGGAACTCTAACACAACATAAAGACTAATAATGTTAATTTCTGAAGATTTAAAAGTTTTTTTAATTTTTTTAAATCTCTTTACATCCATTGCGGTGTCTTTTTGTAGGTTACATATGTCGCCATTGTCCCTTGTTTCATGCTTTATTTTACATTTTGCACAGATTATTGTTACATAATGGGTTTGTCTGTCTGTTCTTTGTTTTTCTATGTCTGCTAAAACTATAATAAAAAAAGAAATCAAATCAGTCCAGCGTTGTTCTCTAGGATTGTTTAATCAGGGTTTAACTCCTGATGTACTCAAAACACAATCGGTCCAATAATTCAAACAAGCATTAACAGAGAAAGAGTGCAAAAATAAATCATCACCATTTCCTAAACGTTTGCTCAATGACCGTCTAATAGTTACAGTTAATAACGAACACCAATCTCAGCTTATTTGCAGTGTAAGTCCTAATAAAAATCACACAACAAACTAGTTGATCTTCTGGTCCATTTCAAGAATGCTGGCTCGGATACAAATAAAATAGAGCTACCACTTAAAATCCCCAGTTTTCACTTAAAAAAAAAAAAGGTTGCAGTGTTGTCTCAAACTCAGTGTAGGAAAGCATGTTACTTACTTTTCCCAGAAGTCTAGTCTGATCCTACACAACCAGCAAAGACTTTCCTTCCTCAATATTTCTGCCGTCTCTGCCTGTGAACAGCTCAGAACGCTCCAAGCACAAGAACGTCTCTAAGTGAACCTCGGACTGCAGAAAACGCACACACACATTTCACCATCATGTCGGCTCTAGTGTGCCCAATATTAGCTACACCTTTCTCTGTCTGTCAGTCTTTTTTTTCTTCCCCGTCTGATGTCCCGTGTCCTCATGCTGCCGGCTGCGGTTACGTCCTGCGGCGTTTGGCTCCTCCGGGACTGGAGGGGTTGCTGGAGTTCATCACCTTCTCCACGGCTCGGCTCCTCTTCCTCTTTTCCCCGGCCGATTCCTTTGTCCCACCACCTGACTCACCTGAGCCCCCCTTCTCGGCCCGCTCTCGGTCTTTCTCTCGCCCGCTGCTCGACCTCTCCGACGTCTTCACGGAGGAATTGCTGCCTGACGAAGGGAGAAGGGAAGGAGAGAAAACAAACAACACAAGCGATTAATAACATGACTTTAAAAACTTGCTTAAAAATATTCCTCTCAAAAGTGACAATTCTATCATTTACTCACTCAAGACTATTTCCAAACATGTTTCTGTTGAACACAAAAGAAAATATTTTGAAGAATGTTGGAAAACCGGTAGCTACTGACATTCATAGTAGGAAAACTAAACACTATGAAAGTCAATGGTTTTCAATATATTTTCTTTGGTGTCAAAAACAAACAAACAAACAAACAAACAAACAAACAAACAAACAAACAAAAACTCCTAAATGTTTGTGACCACTTGAGGGTGAGTAAATTTTAAAAAATCTTTTTTGGGTGAACCATCCCTTTTAAAAACATTTGATTTATTTTAAAACATTTGATCACAATGTTTAGTTCTACATCACTAATACTGAAATTGGCTTTATGAAAATGAAAGTTTTCATTTCAGTTGTAAATAAATGAGTGTAGGTTTGACATTTGACATAATTAATGTGGTCTACAGTGAATGCCACTAGAATTTTCTTCTAAAACTTCTAAAATGACTTGTGATGCACTTTCGGCATTCACTGTGCATTAAAACATTGTTTTAAGCTGCATCTGTGCTTCATTCCCAAAATTTAGAATTTGTATGAAGTGATGCACACAAATTACATAATATACTGTGACTAGTGATGCAGTCAGTCAAAACAGTCATCTCGTTGTGTTGTCTGCTGGCTTTTCCTCCTCTTTGTGTTTACTTGAGAGTTTGGTTGGATTATTTGTGCGTTAATTCTGACCAATCGAAAAGCAGTTTAGGAAATACATTTGATGACACATCAGGCCAACAAGCGATGTGGATATTGTCACACGACTCCAATTTGGTTTGTTTCAACTGGTTCGGACCAGAGCGGTGTGATGTGAAAAGAAACCAAAACCGCAGAAAAATGTTTATATCCGTTGCCCTTGGTCCAAACCAAATGAATCGAACCAATGAAAGGCAGAAATTAAAGACAAACATGACTTCTCTGCATTTCTTTTTTCCTCTTAACAATGTAATTTTGACCCAATGCAACACAATCAGGTGAGACATAACAGACCTACTTTTCAGGAAAACGCAGGTCCACACAAGCTTTAAAGGAATAGTTAACCCAAACGAAGATATACTCAAGAATGTTGGGGGAAAAAAAGCGTATTGTTTGCTCCAACTATGGATGTCAATGGCTGTTTTTTTTCCTGTACTCTTCAGAATATCTTGTTTTGTGTTTAAAAAAAAGAAGAAAGAAATAGTTTAGTTTAACTATCCTTTATAGCACTGGTGTAAAACTTAGCTCCTGGAGGGCCGCAGCTCTGCACAGTTTAGTTCCAACCCTAATTAAACACACCTGATCAAACCAATTGAGACCTTCAGGCTTGTTTGAAACCTCCAGGTAACTATGTTGGACCAGGGTTGGAATTAAACTGTGCAGGGCTGCGGCCCTCCAGGAACTAAGTTTGACACCCCTGTCTTAAAGCATGGGGTTAAAATAGGTTTTGGAACAGAACTTGCATCTCTGAAACATTTGAAGCCTAAAATTATATACGTCTACAAAATGAATAATCACATTCTATTGCAAAGTTTCAAACTGAAGGTCAAAGCCATGTGTGTGATTCCCTTCGACCTTGCTACATTTGTGAAAAACTGGTGAACATTTTTTAACCATTATCATATAAAGCTGTTGCTTAACATACCAGTCAAAACATGCCAGCATGCTTCACACCACACACACAGAGAATAACAGATTAGGGTGCACATAAAAAAATAAGACAAAGGAGAAAGAGAAAGAAGGACAGCGAAAGAAAGACGGAGAGAAAGACGCACATGGTCAGAGGTCTCTGAAGGCGGTCTACAGAGGCCTCTGGTAATGAGCTGGTCTGTACTGAGCTCAAGCTGGAGTTTTGGAACAGAGCAAAACGTTTTCTTCTGTCCATACCTCGCAAAATCCTGGCCAGCCATACTGGGACCCAGACCTTTGAAAATGAGACAGAAATGACCAGTGTGAGCTACGCTGAGCTTCACGCCAATGAGAGAACGATCCAGAAAAAAAAGAGAAAGAAGTGATGCAATGACGCAGATTTTAATAGACGGTTTACGTCCAAAAAAAAAAACGAGAGAGAGAAAGAGGGCAAGGAAAATAAAGGGTGAGTAGATGAGAGAAATAAAGAGAGTGAAGGAGGAGAGAACCTTCTTCATGGGTTGCAGGCGGGTCGCTCTCTTCTTTGAACTCCTCCTTAATGTCATCTTCAGATCCTACTTTACCTACAACGAGATTTTAATGATCATTAAAACCAAATATATCAGCTGGGAGTTAAAACACTGACAACTAAGAGAAGCCCACCTTCCTTGACGTCCTGTATGATCTCTTCTGGAAGCACAAAGCTCTTTTCGGAGTTTGGAAATGGGAGTATTTCTGATTCATGCTGTGGCAACAAAATTTAATTTGCTGGTTAGCTCTGAGTGGCAGAGTCAAACATTATTTATTCATGTTGGATAAAATAATTGCAATAAAGAAAGTAGACAACTGATATGGATTGTGTGATATCTGAGACTCATGTTAGGGATATGTTCAACCTCCCAGGAGGATTTATTCTGTGATATATCCGGCTGACATTACATTAGATTCATATGATTTCTATGAAGCATAAAATGAGGACAGAATCATAGAACCGGTTCGTAAAAATGTATTTAGCTGCACAGTGTGAAATTTTAAGAATCAAATGCAAGCAAAATGCAATGTTAACTGACGTATGCGAGTATATAATATATTAAAATACATTTTTGTGTGTGCTTTCCTGATTATATATTTTTTATTCCGTTTAAAATGACAGGTGATTCTTTGAAATAAGATCTCATTATCAGTACTTGCAAAAATATGCTGCAGTATTTGTTAACACACCATGAACTAACGTCACTAACTGTATATTTCTAAATTAACTAATATTAACAAAGGCTAGTAAATGTTACTAAACACACTGCTTATAATTAATGTTATGAGATAATAATTAAGATGAGATCTTATTGTAAAGCATTGCCTATCATTATGCAGATAGTACAGTTTTGTAGCACTCAATAACAAAAATAATTGAGGTAAATGTGGTATTATAGTCGCACATTCATTCAATGACAACTTGTGACATGCTTCCTATAATGTTTACCACGATACATTGAATATTCGGTCTGAAATCACATGTAAATATGACTTCAAAACAACATTAGCACTATTTATTTGACTGTGAACAATGTTGTACTTTGATACTCATTGGCTGCTAATATGATTTCACTATTTAGAGTTTCTTTTCTGAAAATATATTATTAAAGGAGAAAGTCAGAGTCTTTGAATATAAAATCAATCATCCTCAATCAAAAAAAAGACTTTATTTTAAAATGCTACCAAATTATACTTTCTGCATAACTCTGCATATTAATAAGGAGGGAAAGTTAAACATTTTCCAATAGCCTCAATTTATATGAATAAACCCCAGATTAACCCCTTAACCCCAGATTTCAATTTAGTCTTTTGGATCCCGTATAAAATATATTTCATTATCACGAATTTCATAAAATAAAACATAAAAAAAGAGATAAAGCATTAGTCTTACCAGCGCCTGCATGTCATACATAGTGCTCAGGTGATCCCAGATGACTTTAGATGACACCTGTCTGCCGATATTCTGACTGAACTTATCACGAATACAGATCATGTGGAAATGACGATTCACCCCTGCAAATGAGAAACACAGATGCACGCTTCTTACAGCACAGAAAACGCCTTTGTGTTATTGTAAAGTTAGCCTAGCCGTGATGCTAGCCGGCTAGTTAGCAGACATGCTAATGTTTGCTAACGTCACAAACAAAACGCTATACTCCAGCCATAATCACGTTAATAATAAATTAATAAAGTGTAAAAACGTAAGAGTTCACAATACATCTCAAATCTGCAATGTGCATGATATCGCTATATTAGACACTTCATTTAACGACTGGACTCAATAAAGCTCACTAAACGATAAATGAAAACGCGTACATTAATTGTAAACCTGCTTCAGTCTTCTAAAGTATTATTTGCATTACTTAATTGAATGTATTATTATTAATTTCGGAAACGTAAAAGGCAAAATGGAGCAAATGTTCCTGTTTATGATGCTATATTGTTTCACGTGTGGAGTCATACACAGAGATAATGGCCTATTAATTCACATCAGTCAAGCATGAATTTATCTTACCTACGGGTTTGTGACCGAGCATGGCGTGAAAAAGACACACTTCGACTTCCTGACTCCATACAATCGATTCTTCGGCTGTACAGACGCCAGTTTCTGCGGGTTTTTCGTCTGATGGCACAGTCTCCGCTTCCCCCATGTTTCTGCAGTCTCGCACACACACTGGTGCTAACGTTAACCCAGTTCATCACAGGAACCAACATCACCACAAACGAGAACACACACACACGCACACGCACACAGTGCGTCCTCATAGGTTTTGACCTATTTGCAAAATTAATAAATAGAAAAATAACAACAATAAATAAAATATAAATACACAAATAAAACCATAATTATTATGATGATTTTAAAATTGCTTCCTTTCTGGCAGTCTTTTGTTTAAATAATATTTTAAAAATATTTTTAATATATGTTTAGTAAATATGTATATTGTTTCTTTTTTTTTATTAAATTATAGAAAAATAATTAAATTAAAATTGTCTGTTCACTTTGATTTATACATACAGTGCTCAGCATATATGAACACACCCCATTTTGAAAATGAGTATTTTTATCCATTTCTCAGTGAATATAGGAAATGAATTTTGGTGCATTTGAACAAAACAGATTTATTAAACATATATTTATTAAAATAATATTTTAGTTACCAAACATATTTAGAAATTGAAAGAGAATACAAATTATCTCAATATCTCAGTAACAAAAGATTAAATTCAAGCAAAATATTGCAAAAAAAAAATTACAACCTACAAAATGTCAACTACATTTTTACTTTTTTTTGCTTCTCTTGATTTTTCCTCTTTTTTAAGTATGTATTTAATATTTTTTATAACAAATTTAGGTGTACTAGTTTTTAGACCATTATCGTAAGTTATTTTGTTAGATAAGCTCCAGATTTGGCTTCAGTACTGACTAATCTAACATATATGCACAAATATAATATTGTATAGCGTCCTATTAAAAATTCATTCATTCATTTTCATTTCGGCTTAGTCCCTTTATTAATCTGGGGTCGCCACAGCGGAATGAACCGCCAACTTATCCAGCATATGTTTTACGCAGCGGATGCCCTTCCAGCTGCAACCCATCTCTGGGAAACATCCATACACACTCATTCACACACATACACTACGGACAATTTAGCTTACCCAATTCACCTGTACCGCATGTCTTTGGGCTTGTGGGGGAAACCGGAGCACCCGGAGGAAACCCACGCCAACACGGGGAGAACAAGCAAACTCCACACAGAAATGCCAACTGACCCAGCCGAGGCTCGAACCAGCGACCTTCTTGCTGTGAGGCGAACGTGCTATCCACTGCGCCACCGTGAGGCCCCCTATTAAAAATATGAATTTAAAAGATAGATTTGTGAGGGGTGTACTTATATACGCTGTGCCCTGTATTATATTTGACACAATAATGTCAAGGTTTGCATATCTATTTTTTATTTTTTTATTTAGTATGTCTCTCTTTTGCTTTCAGTTAATCTTCTAATAACGTTAATTTAAAGTTTTACATGTAATATTAGTTATAGTTTTCTTTTGTTTGTACTTCCCCTTGTTGTCTTTATATAAATCAGAATAGCATTCTTTTACCTGCAGTTGTGTGTTATTGTTTGTTCACATTTATTTTACAATTATTACATATTCAAGGTTTTAATTTTTCTCTATTTCACTGTTTACATCGGAATGGCATTCTTTCGATTTCTCAGGTGTAGATTTCTCAATTTTCTATTCACATTAATTTAAAGCAATGTTTATATTAGCACTTTTATTATCATTTCAGGATTTGCCATTGTATTTATTTTACATCACTCTTTTACTTTACACAGTTTGTAAGTGTATCTGAAATAAGACAGTAAACATGCATGCAGTACTTCATGCTGTATGACAAAATCTGAAAAAAGATGTAGAAAAAGAAGAACAGTTGCTGCAGTACAATCCTTGAATCTGTTTAAACCTTGTTTGAAGATGTTTTCATTAATTAGCTCAAAAGTGGATGATGAACTAAATGGGGTCTAAAACGTTGTGAGCTTGTCAACTTCTAGTTGTCGAAAAAACATTTTTGGACTGCTTTTCATAGTGTTCAGATCACAGTAAATGCATGTTGAATTCCACATAAACCAGAATGCTTTTTAATTATAATAATAATAATTCCTTACATTTATATAGCACTTTTCTAGACACTCAAAGCACTTTACACATTGGGGGGAATCTCCTCATCCACCTCCAGTGTGTAGCATCCACCTGGATGACGCGACGGCAGCCATATTGGTGGAGAGGAGACACAGTCATGAAGCCAATTATGATATGGGAATGGTCAGGAGGCCATGATGGACAGAGGCCGTTGGGCAAATTTGGCCAGGAAGTCGGGGTTAAACCCCTACTCTTTTTCGAAAGACATCCTGGGATTTTTTTCACGACCACAGAGAGTAAGGACCTCAGTTTAACGTCTCATCCGAAAGACGGCGCTCACTGAGCAGTATAGAGTCCCCTTCACTATACTGGGGCATTAGGACCTACACAGACCGCAGGTTGAGCGCCCCTGCTGGCCTCACTAACATCACTTCCGGTGATGTTAGTCTTAGTGCGCACACCTAACCCTACCCCTCACAGTGATGTCACTATAGCTCCATTGAATGGATTGTGTCTGACATTGTAAGTCTGAGATATGCAGTCTCAGCTTGCAAATCCAAGTCTGCATCCAGATACTATTAACTTTTATTTTAGTATGATTTCCAACTGGATCAGAATATTGAGTAGGAGGCGGGATTTATCATTTGAATATTCACAAACTAACTGAAAAGGGGCGAGGCTTATTCTATTTTGCCCAGGCCCTCTAACTGATGTCGTAAGAGAATGACTGCCATTTCAGAGCAGAAGCAAATGGCTAGAATTTGATTAAAGATTACCAAAACAAACTGTTTTTTTAATCTGTGGATTAACTTGCATGGATTAGTTGTTCACCTAAAGAACAACGTGCGCTAGCAAAATAAACATCGTAAATGTTCATTTTTATGAGGTCTTTAATATCAGCTGACAGCGCTGTTACTCAAAAATAAATAAATTACAATTACTGAATTACTACTTGAAGATTGTAATTGATTAAATTATGAAGTACTGCACGTAAAATGTAATCAGACTACTAATTAGTTTCAAGTTACTTTAAAAACATCCATTTAATAGATTTCTGCAACTTAACATTCTTAGGCTGCCTCACAATGATAAATATATCTTAAATGTTTATACACAACCCTGTTTGCTGAGTGTAGGGTATACCTGCATGCTGGCATAACTGTGTTTGAGAGCATATACAGAAACACAATTATTACAGTTCTGATAATATTTGAAAACAGTACTGATGAACATACAAGCACTGACGCTGCCACTCAAAGTGTGATTTAAACGGCATATAATTATTTTTATAATACTTCATTTGTAATGTACGTAATGTAATTATATTGACTTTAGTAATTGTAGCCAAATTACACTAACTATAAAAAGACAGTGTTCCCAACAATTGTAATTAGAATACAATGTAATATGGTAAACACTAAATCTGTCAACAATTGGTTATATCAGACAAGAAATAACTGTACATATCCCCATATATTTTTGTTATATACTGATCCATAATATTAAAGCCAACCACCTGCCTAATGTTGTGATGGGTCCAAATGTGCCGCATTAAACCTCTAATGCAGTGTCTTTTGTTTCTGGCACCAACACTTTAGATGATTGTCTTTCTTTAAAAGTTGATGTCACCCACAATGGCCTGGAATTTGATTCATTTTGTGATCATGTGAGTGGGGATTGTTTTAACAATGTTTTCTGTATGCCAAACTTTCCTTGTTTTAATTAACCTTTTAACTTAAAGTTTTAATTAATTTAGAGTAGAGCTTCATAAAATGTAAAAAGAATCAATCTATCTTTAGGTTTCGGATTGAAAAAAAAATCCCCATGTTCTTTCACAGTAATAAATTATGGTTCAGTATGCTACTATTAAGACAAAATAATTCACGTTTATCAGTTTATAGGGAGTCAAAAGCTAACTCATGTAAAATACATGTAAGGCAATATATAACAGGGCCTAATGGAGTACCAATTTACTTATACAGAAAGCACATACTTTACCAAAAAAATAATAAGAACTTTAAATAAGAGTTATAATTATAGATGGAAAATATACAAACATTTCAAACAACAAAAGGTTTCAACATTTTCAATGCTGTCTATATGGAACCCACAAATAAAAAAATATATAGGTCTTCTTTATAATTCAGAAATCATAGTCACTATTAACATAATCATGCTGGCTTGCAACTTAAAGCTTTTTTTTTTTTTTTTACTCTTGCCTCAGGTTAAGTTACGTTTTGGGAACGGTGGATTTTACTTGAAGGCTGGTTTCCATTTGAAAAAAAAAAGAGTGAGAGAAAGAAAGAGTTGTAAAGATTCTCAATTCAGGCCTAAAGTGGTCACCAAGTAAATATACTATCAACAAGTTAAAGACAACTTTGTGAGAGACCAAGTACATGATTTTGGCACACAAAATTACTCGTCTGTGCTCTCCGACTGTTTCTTAGCCGGAGAAACATTTTTCCATCGCTCCATGGTCCATTTTTGGTCCTCCGTGTGCCCGTTTGCAGGCGCTTTCTGCGGTGTCCCGGGTGTTTTATGCGCGCTCTGCCCGGAGCTCTTGCGCCTTCGGATCCCCATACGCAGCAAACTGCGCTGCACTGTGTGTTTGGAGATCTTCCTCTCATGGCCAGCATTGAGTTTTTCGGCAATCTGAGCGACTGTAGCTCTTCTGTGAGACTGGACCAGACGATCCAGCCTTTGCTCCCCGCATTCATCGATGAGCCTCGGGCGTCCGTGACCCTGTCGTCGGTTGCCCGGTGGTCCATCCTTACACCACTTTTGGTAAGTACTGACCACCACAGACCGGGAACAGCCCACCAGATTGGCCGTGTCGGAGATGCTCTGATCCAGCCGTCTAGCCATCACTATCTGGCCCTTCACAAAGTCACTCAGGTCTTTCCGCTTGCCCATTGGTGCATTAAAGGGTTAACATTTAAGCTTCTGACACGTATTTGAATGTAATGTGTTCATGGCACACCACTGTGCATTATTGGAAATAAAACAATCTTAGGATTCATGCGTTGTTCTTCTTCTACTGGTGTTTGCAGCATGAAGTAATTTCACATCGCCATCTACTGTACATGAGTGTAATGTACATCAAATTCTTATTAATTTTGAATATATAAACAATTTCTTTAAATTACTCGTTTTCCAAGAATAGTAAATCATTTTCCTTTTCTACTTCATTTCTGTCTGTATTCGTGGTAATCTGTTTTACGGTGTTATTTTATTGTTTTACTGTGTCAGTGTTTGCAGGTAAATTATGATTTTGCATAAAACCTGTCGTTGATTTGAGTTAAGGTGTGCTCTGGGAGATTTAAATAGCCCTAGCTTTATTTTATATTCTCATTTTTATTCTTATTTTACATGCATACACATGTTGAGGTGAGCAATTTGTTGGTTTTTAATCATATAAAAGGGTTCACTAATGCTTAAAGAGTTTTTTTTTAAAGTCAAGCATGGGTCAAGTAAAAAAAAACACAATATGAACGTAACAGTATTTCTTTCCTGAAAATCTTACTTCCGAGTGGTAAAAAATTCCTGATTTTTTTTTTTGCCAGGGTCTTGGTTACATAACAAAGGGTGGAAATCCTTTTACGAACGCTTCTCCCAAAAAATAAGTAAGTGTGACCGATGCAAACGCCTGCAACATTGCTTGGCTAAGAATGAAAGTCCCAAAAACCGTGCTAGACATAGTTTATTTAACCCTTTCATATATAGGTTTTATATACTTAAGCTGACCCCCTTCGTGAGTTATTTAGAATGCATCACATTAATATTTCAATGGCAACACGTCTGGTTTATGACATGACATGCCGCAGCTCCATTCACTGCAGAGAAGAAATTAGAGCTGCTGGATTTACAATATGTCAATTCATCAGGTTCTCCTAAACTACATGAAATTAAGTGTATGTTGTTTTATTTTGTTTTGATGGAACACCACATCAGCCACATTTTGACTTTTTTCACAAAGGTTATTTGAAACATTAAAGGGATGGAGAAACCACTAAATAAAAATGTACTCAGTATTTACTCACCCTCAATGGCACCCTTTTTTTCAACTGCTGAACACAAAACCTGTAACCATTGACTTTTATAGTAGGAAAACCAAATACTATGGATGTCAATGGCTACCAGTTTCCAACATTTTAAAAATATATATTTCTGTTGTGATCAACAGAAGAAAGAAACTCATAAAGTAACAGTAAGTTTTCTTTTTTGGGTGAGCTGTCCCTTTAAAGTAGAAATTTCACTTGCATTTAATACGCTCTCTCTTTACATGAAACTTATTTAAAAAATTGAAAGCTTTATTGAATCTTCAGACTTTTTTTCTCTTTTGACAAGATCAGAAGTAGGAAATGATATCATCAAATAGGAAATATATCATTAAAACTATTCAAAGTTCAGTGCGTAAAAGGCAAGTTTTCAGGCACAAGCATGAATCAGACTGCTAGAAGAGTCGTTCCAGTGCTCATGGTCCAGTGGCTCATGCATGTGCCTGCACTGCAGATCTGCAGACGGAGCGTCAGTGAAGGAGCTCTTGGAGAAGTTGACCCAGTCTCCAGTGACCTTCACGCCGTAAACCGTGCACAGCTCAGCCGCCAGTGTCTCTTTTAGACACAATAGCTGTGCCAGTCTCTGCAGAGGGTAGCGGCAGTTGCGGCTGCTGTGCCCGTGGCTATAGAGCAGGAGCAGGTCTCTCCTGCAGGGCAGCAGGTGTCGGTGGACGGCACACACCTGCATGAAGTCCAGCCTCTGGGCCAGACGAAGGAGCCGAACTGGGTTACGCTCTATGTGTGCTCTGCTCACCGCCAGACCCAGACAAACAGCCGGAGAGCTGCGGATCCTCTCGGGCAGAGCAAGAACATGCTGAACGGCTTGAGCTGAACCTGAAAATTGTGTGAAAGTATTTATTAAAATAAAAACATAACACAAAATGCATAGTGTTTGACATATAAACGCAGGTGTATAAAGAGAGTACTTTTAGTTGTTGGTTAAAATTAAAATGGTTAATTTAATGTATAGTTATATTAGTGTCAAATTTAAAATTATATAATATAGATTTAGTATTTATCCCATATATATTCTATTTATCCATTCATCCTTGGGCCAAATTTTATATCATAATTACAGCTTGAAAAATTTACTTTTTATCTAAAAGTGAAAGTTTAGGAAATAATACGGAAATAATAAATGAAAGAAAATTAATAAATGCATAAATAAAATTTAAAAAGGAAATAGCAGACAATTTATCTAATAATAATTCCAATATTTACAAATATAAGCAGTGCAAGAGCATGTAAACTAAAGCAAATAAATTCATTCATTCATTCATTCATTCATTTTCATTTCGACTTAGTCCCTTTATTAATCTGGGGTCGCCACAGCGGAATGAACCGCCAACTTATCCAGCATATGTTTTACGCAGCGGATGCCCTTCCAGCTGCAACCCATCTCTGGGAAACATCCATACACACTCATTCACACTCATACACTACAGACAATTGAGTCTACCCAATTCACCTGCACCGCATGTCTTTGGACTTGTGGGGGAAACCGGAGCACCCGGAGGAAACCCACGCCAACACAGGGAGAACATGCAAACTCCACACAGAAACGCCAACTGACCCAGCCGAGGCTCGAACCAGCGACCTTCTTGCTGTGAGGCGAACGTGCTACCCACTGCGCCACTGTGAGGCCCAAATAAATTCAACTGATTAACAATTTTTAACGCAGACAATGTTAGAAGTGCCTCTGTTTAGCCTAATATGATTCTTTTGTTGTTGCAAATTTCAATTGTGCTCTTTCTGTAAAAAATTAATTCATTATTTATTATTAAATATAATATGCATATTTATCATTATATATTTCTTTGGTGATTTTTTTATTATTTATAATAATAATAATAATAATAATAATAATAATAATGATGTATATTAAATGTCACTCAAAATAAAAAAAAAATCTGTCATCATTCACTCACCTCCACTTGTTAAAAACCTTTCTTCTTCTGAACACAAAATATTATATTTTCAGAAAGGCTAAAAATCTGTAACCATTGACTTCCATAGCATGAGTTTTTCTTACTACGGAAGTTAATGGTTACCAGTTTTTAACCTTTTTCAAAATATCTTTAAGTTCAAAAAAGAAAGAAACTTTTACTTTTTTTCCAAAGTAAATTTAGATTTTAAGGTGAACACCCCATTTAATTTAAGGTTGCATCTTAAAGGGATAGTTCACCCCAAAAAAGGTTAATTTATTCTCCCTTACGTGGTTTAATACTTCATGAGTTAATTGTTTTTTGTTGAACACAAAAAAGATATTCTGAAATAGCTAGAAACCAGTAGCCGTGGATTTCCATAGTAGGAAAAATAATACAATGACAGTAAATGACAACTGGTATCTAGCTTTTTTTCCTAAATATGTTTCTGTTCATCAGAAGAAACTGAAATATGTTTAAAGGGTCAGTAAATGATGGCAGAATGTTCATTTTGGGGTGAACTCTGGCTTCAACAGCAGGTGTAAGCACCCACCCAGGTTATAGAGCAGAGCGAGGGCCTGAAACTCCTCTTGATGCTGGTGTTTTCCATCTCTGTAGCTCTCCAGCAGCCAGCTCAGGCTCTCCTGCAGATGAGTGTCATTGATGCGCGGGTCATAAAGCTGAAGCGGCTGCCCACAGAGTCTGTAGGAGGAGTAAAGGAGGAAACGCACGCTTTTCTCCAGCACAGCCACACAGTCCGGCCCAGACACACGCTGGATGATCATGTCCTGCCGGACGCTACGCAGACGGTCAAACACAAAACTATACACCTGTTAATGAGGACACAAACAAGACAAGTCTGTGAGCAATTAAACATTTCTATGCTTATTTTGCTAGCACATTGTTATTCTGTAGGTGTACAATGAATCTGTTCAAGTTAATCCACTGAAAAATAAAGTTTGATTTGGTAGTCTTCAATCAAAATCTGAGCATTTTCTTCCGATTTTGGCATAGCAGTCCTTCTCTGTTGACTTTAGTTTGATGGCTTCAGACACAATATTCTTAGCCACACCCCTCTTACCGTTAGTTTGCTATGAGGGAAAGATGCGCAAAAAAGAAAGCCCCGCCTATACTCAATATTCCATGTCAGTAGAAAGTACATCAACACGCTGAAATAAAAGTCTCTGAAATATTGCAGTGCTTTTTTGTAATTTGTAAATGGTGTTTTGCATTCGTAAAATGTATTTTATGAATATGTATTTTTATTTTGTGCATGCGAGTTGTTTTTTTATATATAAACAATTATTTTGTGCACGTGAATTTGGATACGCATGTGTACATCTTTTTTTTTGCATGAATGAATATTATCTAGACTAATCTAGCTTATTCATTTTGAGTTCACTGTGGGGGGTTTTGTCAGCTTATTTTTTCTTTTGCTTCCCTACAGTGCAGTGATATTTAATATACGTCAGTACTATTGCTGCAGGTTTTAGGGTTATTCATGGTCTGCTGAAAGCAACTTTTTAATACATGTATTTGATAATTTTCCTTTTAATATTGGATAAACCAGGCGGAGAAAAAAGTGTTTTTAAAAACATTTCACGCAAAGCATCATGTAGGAAAAATGTTAACAAAAATATAATAATAATAAAAAAATTATTGCAGAACTTGAATTAAAGGGGTGCTCCACTACGATATCATATTTTAAACTTTAGTTGATGTATAATGTAGCTGTGTGAACATAAACAACATATCTAAATGTAAGACGCTCAAAGTTCAATGCAAAGGGAGATGTTGGCTTTTATAGAGTTAGCTTAGCAAAGCCTACAGCGAACGAATTTGGGGACTACAAAAAAATACATCCGGGCTAGTGAGATCATAAACGCGCACATCATAAACGCGATCATTACGCGCACACACCGTGTGCAGAAACGGGGCGTGGCCAGATGTGCTTTAACGTTATAGCAGAGAAAGCTAAAATGCCGTCCAAACGCTGCTATTTCCACAGAGCTCATTCTGCTTCTGTATTTGGGGTTCCAAAGGACACGGCAAAAAGACAGAAGTGCTAACAGTTTAATTTTAATTATGTTCCAGAGAGCCCTGGATAAGCGGTTGAAAATGAATGAATGAATGAATGAATGAATGAATGTTCCAGAGAATTATAATATACAGCTTGCCTTTGACAAAGGAGAACTTCCAGAATCTCGCTCAGTTCAGTGCTGGATTCGGTTAAAAACCGACAAAGCTGTGGATTGTGAGCCACAACCTGTAAGTATTTTTATTTGTTAAAATTCATCTATTAAATGCACAGTTTCTAGCGTTAACGGTATGTTGTAGCGAGGACGTAAACAACGGGAAATGCTGTTTAGCACCGCTAACAATTTAGCTATAAATTCATATTTATCCGTCAAACCGCTGTGAACACACACACACCCACCCCCACACACACCCACAATCTTCAGCAGCGCGTGCAGTGTTTCTCTAACTATGCGTTCACACCGAAGTCGGCGAGATGTTAATGTAGCCGGAAGTCATTCATTTTCAATGTGAACCGGTGGTGATTAGCGGCGCGTCTTCGCCGGTGTGGGCGTCGAGGAGAGATGAAATCAAGTCAACTTTATGGTAATGAGCTATGACGCGGTTACGCAGCAAGCAATCAGAATGTAGAAGTCCACCGCTTGAGATGAGTCCAGAGAACACAGTCCTGTAAACTGTGGTTCTGACCACAGTTGTTCCCAAGGGTTTTAGTATTGCAGTCGCCGGATTTCCAATTATTTACGATGTTTTTTTTTACAGGGACTTAAATAAAAAGAGTTACTGATGTGCATTAATGTTATATGTTTTTTTTACGGATTCTTATGCTAAATGTACAAAACAGTATTGGAGCCGATCCGCGAATCACAGCACATTATGTTAGCTGACCAATCATAGTCTCTTGAGGGCGAACTAACCTTTCGGAGGAACTAGGAAATATGAGTCGTTTTCATGTTAGCTGAGTAGCTGTATATAATCAAAGTAAGATACATGAAAAAATAAGGTGATTTTCTACAAGTGAAGCATGAGCACACATTGCTTTGCATCTTATAAACACAACAAAGCTATAAAATACACTCTGGACCACCCCTTTAAGAATTAAGGATGTGCAATATGATATACAGTACAGTATATATATCGTATGGACAAAAATGTCTATCCTTTTTATATTGTGCTCTATTGCTTATTTTGTGGTGTCACAAAATACATTGTTTACGCTAACATAATTTTCTTAATTTATATAAGCACAATATTACATGTCATTACAGAGATGCAAACAGAACCATGAATACCAGCATCTTGAAAATACAGTGTTTACTTTTTTTTGCTATATTTTTTGTTGCACCTATAATCATTAGTTTTGAAAATTGTTTTGTATTTTATTCATATTTATTTTATATTTCTACATTTTTAATCAAGCATAACTATTTATAGTGCTTTCACAAATAGAGTATGTGGAAGGATCTTCTCCAAGTATTAAAACGTGTGGGTCATCCTGGAGTGACCGTTTCCATAACGGTTAAAAACAATCAGGTCTCACCAGTTGGAAAATGTATGAGATTTGTGACATATCGCTCAGCCCTAACAGATTTATATAACACAGAATGGCATCTCCATACCTCCGTCCATGGCTGAAATGCAGAAGAAGTTGCGACCTCATCAACCAGATAAGAGACAGTCTTTAAAAGCACAGACGGCGGTCGGAGGTCACTGGCTCTGGTGGAGTCTTTCCCGGCGGCGGGCCGTGAATACTCTTTTACAGCACGTGAGACGTCAGCATGCGGCAGACGGTCCCACTCGGTGCCAGGCAGCATCTCAAACCTGTGCAGGCGGCTCTGTGCTTCCCGCTGGCGTAGCTCATAGGCAGGGCACATGGTCATGCAGGAGCCACATGGCACTGAGGCTTCAGCTTTCTGATCGTGGATCCCTCCAGTCTGTTCCTTCTGCCGGTGTCCTCGGCCCCTCCGAGAGTGAGACCACCTGGACATCATCACACAACACAGGGAAAAGAAAACTGGGAATGAAGAGCTATTCAACAAACACACACAGCTGGAAAAGAAGCATATTTTCCTGTACATATGACCAGAATTAGAGTTTTTAAGTAAATATTGTGGTTTTATTTATATAAAAAAAGGTTTCAGTTTGAATATAGTTTTTTATTTGTGTGATTCAAAGCTGAATTACCATTCTGATTATTATTATGGCAGGTGTTGGTTTGCATGAAACTTAAAATTATTTGTTACCTTAAAAAAAAAAAATTTTGACATCAGAAATTTACATCAAAAGTGCTGAAAAAATATTCTTGTTTTTTTCACAAAATATTAAATTGTCCTTCACTCTTAGGTAGAAATAAAACAAAATATTAAGTTAATAAATAAATAAATGAGAATTATTTGGCATGAAGTTGCAATGTAACTTAAAATCAAGAAAATGTGACAATATTAATAATAAAATAATAATAATATATATATATATATATATATAATTTTTATTATAATTGTAATATATATTATAGTATAATATATAAACGTAACGTAACTATATAATATATTATATATTTTCTGTTTAGGGCAGCAAGGTGGTGCAGTGGGGTAGCACAATCGCCTCACAGCAAGAAGGTTGCTGGTTCGAGCCCCGGCTGGGTCAGTTGGCATTTCTGTGTGGAGTTTGCATGTTCTCCCTGTGTTCCCTTGGGTTTCCTCCGGGTGCTCCGGTTTCCCCCACAAGTCCAAAGACATGCGGTATAGGTGAATTGTGTAAGCTAAATTGTCCATAGTGTATGTGTGTGAATGAGTGTATAAATGTTTCCCAGTGATGGGTTGCAGCTGGAAGGGCATCTGCTGCGTAAAACGTATGCTGGATAAATTGGTGGTTCATTCTGCTGTGGTGACCCCAGATTAATAAAGGGACTAAGCCGAAAAGAAAATGAATAAATTTTCTGTTTATTTAAAGATGTAATGGTGAAATCTAAGTGTTACAATTTGAATGACAATTCTGAAGTTCATACCATTATTTCACCCATATTTTGACAGTATTTCTGCACAAATAAAACTTTAATTTAGAGCACTAAATGCACTATTTAAAACACCATTTTAATTTATTGGATGGACAAATACAGACACATATGTATGGGGAAAGTAAGACAGTACTTGAAAATATATATTATAAAATATTTAAACTTGTTTCAGCCAATATGAAAAATGTAATTTAGAGCAATCTAAGAGAGTTTGGCTGTATAAAATGCACATAAAAATACACATGCACATACGTGTGTTGAAATAAGTTCGATCTTTCTGTTAAGTTTAAAGTATTGCAGAAGTGTGTAAGATGCTGATTTCTTAATTATTTTTTCTTTACTGACAAAAACTGTCGTTTAGCATTTTATTGCAATTATAAGAATCTGAAGTTCACATGCAGTCACCTGTACAGCTTTATACTGTTACGACATAAGCTCTACCACACTGAACAAAGGCTGTTTCTGTTGGCGGACACCATTAGTAACATTGTATCAGACAGAAGCGTGCTGACTGACATCAAAATATAATGCGTTTATGACATATAGTCGTGCGTTAAACAAAATAAAAACAAGCTTTTAGAGAACTCACGCGCTGCTCATGGCTGTTTTGATCATTGATGGGCGGCCCAGCTGACGTCACTTGCCGTGAAGTCAGCTCCGGTTGGGCACCGGGTTTCATTATATTGTACGTCATATCCGTTTAGAACTACGTAATGTATCCATTTTTTTCATGTAACAAAAGTTCAAAATTATTTCGGAATTTTATTATAGTCACAAAAGATGGCTACATCATAAGGTGAAATATTAAACTGCAAAGTTACCGCTCAACACCTGCAGATACTAATAATGGATTTGTTTTTTCTTGGTTAGAAAACCATCTTCATTCATTCATTTTCATTTCGGCTTAGTCCCTTTATTAATCTGGGGTCGCCACAGCGGAATGAACCGCCAACTTATCCAGCATTTGTTTTACACAGCGGATGCCCTTCCAGCTGCAACCCATCTCTGGGAAACATCCATACACACCCATTCACACTCATACACTACGGACAATTTTAGCTTACCCAATTCACCTGTACCGCATGTCTTTGAACTTGTGGGGGAAACCGGAGCGTACACGCCAACACGGGGAGAACATGCAAACTCCACACAGAAACGACAACTGACCCAGCCGAGGCTCGAACCAGCGACCTTCTTGCTGTGAGGCGAACGTGCTATCCACTGCGCCACCGTGAGGCCCTTGAAAACCATCTTGACAATTTAAAATAATATTATAGATGCAATGTCCAGAATATATATTTTTTTAAAGAAAAAGACTGCATTAGTGACGAACCTAAAGTCTAATTACTTACAACTAAAGTATATTTCAAAAGAAATGTAACTTTCCTTTTAATTTACTGCCAACCAAGCTGTAGGTGACTTTTTTTTCTTATTCATGAAATATTAACACTCCAAAAATGAATTGAAGGATAAAAGGGTTTTAACTGAAACCATTATCATTAGCGTTTTATAAAAGAAATGTACCAGCTCTTTGACGTCAGACATACAACCACAGCTAAAAATCAGCAAAAAATCTTTTGTGTTCTACTGAGTGTAAAATAGCCAGGAAGTTTGTAAATTAATAACCAAACTTAATTTTAGGTGTGAACTATCCTTTTAACCAATGAAAGCAACTAGAGCAATTTACACAGTTCATTTCCTAGGTCAGTTATCGACAAGTTAAGGCTAAAAAAAACTTGCCAATGATATAAAATATATCTCTCTCACTATACACGCGCACACACACTTAGAATTTACCCATCTCAATTTAAGACAAATTTAGACCCTAAAAAACAAATCCAGAACAAACGCAGACAATAATAAACCCTCAACAATCTCAAATAACACATAAATTCCTGAAACCACTCTCCAATCCATTCATTATTATTTACAATACAAAGACATTTTTTAATTATTAGTCGGACAACATATTTAATATTCATACACCATATCACGAGGTGGCGGGACAGAAGAGTGTGTGTGCTGTGCTCTCTCCAATCTGCCCTTCCTCCAGTGACTGCTGAACTAAAACCGTCTCCTGGCTTACTAATGAAGAAACCTCCAGAAGATCTGAAAACGTCCTGAAAACAACCACATGATCTGTTAAAATTCAAAATAAAGACTTGCACAGTGAATACATGAAGGGTGAAGTGTTCTTACCTGGTCAACTGCTGGCTGATGTCAATTGCTGTATTTTTAATATCTCTGAGACACCCTGTTGAAGCCTCACAATCAGTGGGAATGTCTTTTGTATACTGCTTTAAGACATTCTCACTTTCATTCAGACATTTGACCGCTTCATCTGTGTTAAGACAAATCATTTTCAGTAAAACAGGTTGGAATAATCAGAAGTTCAATAGTCACAATTGAAAACTGAGTGAAGGTTCATTAGTGATCTTGAGGCTTTTGTATGAACTAGTGGCTTTTGTATAATTCAATTTATATGGGCCAAATATCAGATTTTGGTGCCTGCATCAAAATTTTAATGTGCAAGACATATTTATTTCAAGTATCTAATGTTTCAAAAGTTTTGCAACTTAAGAAAATATGAGTGAAAACTTGTTCCATTGACATTTGATCACGCTACAAAAATATTATCCACTGTAAAATTAGTGTAATTACAAATTTCTTTCTGAAAAAAATTAGTAAAATCTACTGGTTTAAAAGAATAAAGGCTTAAAAATAACAATTAATTAGTATATCAGGGATGCACGAATACCCAAATGACATTTTAGTTAGTGTCTTTGGTAAATCATGAGAAAAAATGGATTATAGTTATTTTTAGCTCAGAAAATAATAGTTAAACAGGACACATTCTAGTGTATGGAAGAGTGTAGCTTTAATATACTTTTCTTTTATTGACTGAAAGCAGTCTTTGACCAAAATACAGCTGAAGGCAAAATTAATATCCCTTTTGTGAAAATTAGAATTCAAACATTTCACAAGTACAGTTTAATGGAGAGAAAAGTAAAACATTATTTAACATAATGGTTTCAATAACTAATTTTGTCTTTGCCATGATGACAGTACATAATATTTTACAAGATACTAGTATTCAGCTTAAAGTGCCATTTAAAAGGCTTAACTAGGTTGATTAGGTTAACTAAGCAAGTTAAGTTATTTTGGCAAGTCATTGGACAACAGTGGTTTTTTATGTAGACAATCAAAAAAAGAGGTTATTAAGGGGACTATTAATATTGACCATAAACATTTAAATTAAAAAAAAAAAAAAAGAATAATTCAATTCCAGCCAAACTAAAAGAAATTAGATTTTCGCCAGAAAAAAGGAAATACTGTACGAGTTGATTTCTGTTAATACATCACTTGGGAAATATTTGAAAAATAAATAATTTCACAGCATTGCTAATAATTTTGCATTGGATTGTACATGTAAACTGTACATTCCATTTGTTATATATTTGTATTATTCACTGACACTTAAATGTTTAATATCAGAAGTCTAAAAGGATCAAAACGTTCGTCAAATATTTAATATAACCATGACATAATATTATAACATCAGTACTGCACTGATTTACACCATGAAGTGGTATCTAAATTACAGTAGTACAGTACAGTATTTTTTTTAATTTTAGAAAAGCTCACCTAAAAACTTGCTTGCGTCCTCTCCGATGTGCACGTCCTTCACGGGAAGCTTGTGTCTCGTGGCATCAATGGCTGTGGCGAATGACTTGTACTCCTCTGCAAATGTGTTTGCCTCAGCAGCAACAGGAGTTAAAGCCTCGATCTGCATAAATAGAGGAGGACTCCAGATGAGATGGGTTAACGTGAAGACGCTAAACAAATAGTTCACCCAAAAATGACTATTACCCCACAATTAAAGGTACAGTAGGTGATCTGCCAAAATGCTAACCGGTTAGCATAATATCTTTAAAAACACAGTCCCACCGCTACAGTCCAAAGCCAGGCCTCCAGATATCATAAACGCGCACCTTAAAGATGACAGTAGACAACCCACTAGATCATGTCATTCACCAGTTAGAAAACTTTATAGTACTTTATAATACCACAATTCCGAACAAAAAACTGTATTATATCTAGCACGTTTTCAGTTGTGTAGCAAGCTAAATTTGTCATAATGTGCAATATTTCATGCATGCAAGGATCATTGGTCTCGCTCATGCGCTTTATCCTAAAGCAACTACTGTATGTTTAGTGCTTGGCCGGCGGCGTGCAGGAACTACACTTATTACTAAGCCATACTTGGATGCTATTTTAGACCGAATATTCAAAGTAGCATGGTAAACAATATAGGGAGCGCATCACAGGTTGTCATTGTTCAAAAATGAACTAATGTGAATATAAAACCAACTTCAGCTTAGTAAAGCAACTAGGCGTAATAGCGCTATTTACTTCTGTTTTGTTGTTAAACTAAATAAAAATCTACATTATCGATGCTGTAAAAGGTAACTTATGAAAATAGTCACATCAATCGTTCGCCGGAAGATTTCAGTAGCTGAACAACACTTCTGTGCATATAACCCATTCGTAACAACACAATCTACATCAGCTTTGCCTGACTAAAATAGTTTTAAAACATAACATTACCCGTCTAAAAGAAATACTTCAGCCATGGTGTCGTCCTTCCTCCAGTGTGCAAACATAACTCCAATATTGATTCAGGATTTTAAAGTTTTGATTGAGCATTTGTTTTTACCAGTTTCTCTCTCTCTCTCTCTCTCTCTCTCTCTCTCTCTGTCTCTTTTCTCTCTCGTGCATGTGAACGCGCAAACGGCAGATCTGCGTGAATGGCTGCAGATGTAGAAATCTACATTTGCTGACAGACAGTTTGGGCTACTTATCAGAATTATGGGAATCGTAGGCCTGACAATATTTAATTGGATGAACAGTTTTTAGTCTTATGCCTTACCCAGAATATAAAAATACATATAAATACATTTATATCATTTACTTTAATCATTACTATTGGAACGTGAAAAGACTTTCAACCAGCACAACAAAAATTGTTTCTGAAGACAATCACCTACTGCACCTTTAACTCACCCTCAAGACATTCTCTGTGTATATGACTTTCTTCTGTCAGATGAACAGAGTCTTTGAAGTTTTACATTTTTTTCTGGTTCTTAAATGCTGTATAATGGTGTTGGGTAATGGCCCTTTTTTTTAATCTCCCAAAAGAGAATAAATCCATTATAAAACTGACCACAAGGGGGTTAGCGCATGTTCTCAAAAACTTCTTGGCTGACCTCTGACTCGATATATGACGCATGATGAAGGTGTACTCTAGAGATAATATATGAAAGCTTTTTAATGTATGAAAAATTATCAGATATCAATATTATAACGGTTTTGTTCTAATGACTTAAAAATAAATGATAATATACTCGCTTAAGTGCCAATTTTTGTTTCTGAGAATGAACAGATACAAATTGCAGCTTTATGCAATTTTACAAGAAAAAAAAAAACAGCATTTTTTATTTGTTTATGTTTGTATTTCATTTACATTGTGTTTTTTTAGTCATTCTTCTTTATTAAGTTTTGATTTTCTTCTTAAATTATATTGTTTGCTAAACCTGCACTTGGAAAACTACCTCACAGGCATCCACGTTTACGTAGTTTTTACACACACACACACACACACACACACACACACACACACACACACACACACACACACACACACACACACACACACAGCATAAAGCTGCTTTATAAAAGCCAAAAAGGTTGTGTAATTTGTCATAAATATCCAATTGCAAATTTCCTCATTGATATTGCTAATTGATTTAAATTTAAATTCAGCTCAATGTTCTCAATGGGCCTCACAGTGGCGCAGTGGGTAGCACGTATGCCTCACAGCAAGAAGGTTGCTGGTTCGAGCCTCGCCAGTTGGCGTTTCTGTGTGGAGTTTGCATGTTCTCCCTGTGTTGGCGTGGGTTTCCTCCGGGTGCTCCGGTTTCCCCCACAAGTCCAAAGACATGCGGTATAGGTGAATTGGGTAAGCTAAATTGTCCGTAGTGTATGAGTGTGAATGGGTGTGTATGGATGTTTCCCAGAGATGGGTTGCAGCTGGAAGGGCATCCGCTGCGTAAAACATATGCTGGATAAGTTGGCGGTTCATTCCGCTGTGGTGACCCCAGATTAATAAAGGGACTAAGCCG
>CAIGQW010000317.1:8627315-8653768 GCA_903798125.1 Danio choprae | reverse complement strand
GGTTTCTAGGGTGTTCTGATTGGTTGGTATTGTGCTGTGATCAAGTTAATAGGGTGTAGGTAAGGGGTTTCTAGGACATTAAGTGGGGTTTTAATTGTGTTGTCATCATATTTGATTGGGTGTTGCTCTGTTGTTTTTAGGGTGTTCTGTTTGGTTTTTATTGTGTTGTGATGTAGTTGTTAAGATGTAGCTATGGAGTTTCTAGGGTGTTCTGATTGGTTGTTGTTGTGCCGTGATGAAGTTGATAGGGTGTAGCTAGGGTTTTATTTAGGACATTGAGGTTAGTTTTAATTGTGTTGTCATGATTGCTATGGTGTTGCTCTGGTTTCTAGGGTGTTCTGTGTGCTTTTTTATTGTGTTTTGATGTAGATGCTAAGGTGTAACTAGGGGGCTTCCACAATGTCCTAGATATTTTTATTGTGCTGTCATGAAGTTGCTAAGGTGTAGGTTACGTAGTTTCTAGGGTGTTTTGTTTGGTTTATTTTGTTGTCATGAAGTTGTTAAGGTGCAGCTAGGAGGTTTCTAGTGTAATCTGGATGATTTTTCTTTGTGTTGCTTGGGGGTAGCTAGGGGGTTTCCATGATGCTCTGATTGTTTTTATTGTGTCGTCATGAAGTAATTAAGGTGTAGCTAGGGTGTTTCTATGACATTTAGTGTGGTTTTATTGTGTTGTCATCAATTTGTTAGGCTGTTGCTTGGTGCTTTCTAAGGTGTCCTGATTAGTTTCTAAGGATGTTCAGGTTGTGGCTGGTTGGCAATAAAAAAAACACATCTTTATTTTATTCTGATTCTATCATACTTTATGTGACTTGAATGCCTCCTTCAATATAAGAATGTGGGAAATGAGACGACTGAAATGTGTGAGAAAGCTGTGTGCAAAAATCAAAAGTCCAAAATCTAGGTTAAGATTGTGTTCAAAATAGTAGTAGTGGTCACTACTGACTGAAAACAACAACATTGTTGCTATCAACAACATTGTTGCTATTGTTTCCCTCAGTGGTTTCTGTCTTTAAAAAAAATCCTTAGTTGACATTGCAGCTTGAGATTGTCTTTCCTCAATGCAGACTAAGGTATATGCAGAGTGTATAGTGTACAAGAGGAGACAAGACCTGACCTTGTCAAGCTCAGTTCAGCAGCTCCAGCTCTCCTCGGGCGTGAAAACTGAACACAACAACAAGCTCAGCGACCTCCCTAGAGATACAACACACAGCAGATAAGGCGGATGACAGACTGTCTTTTTGCTTGTGTATGTACCTGAAGCATAAAGTCTGATATTTTGTTGAGGTTGTTTGTGTGTAGCGAAAGAGAGGAAGCAGAACTGTGGAGTTTGTGTAAAACAGAGACGTCTCAGCCATGCGGTTTGATCACTGCTGCCCTCCAATTACAAATTAGCTTCACTGATTCATTCTCATGAGGATAAACTTTTTCCAAGACGGTGAAAAAAAGAAAACAGGCACCCAGACCTTAGAGCACAACCTCAACTATAATAACAATAAATTACTAAGTATCTCTAATTCTGTGTAATAATTATAGAATTACTTTATTGATCATATATATATCCTTATATATCAATCGCCACAGCAAGAAGGTCGCTGGTTCAAGCCCCGGCTGGGTCAGTTGGCGTTTCTGTGTGGAGTTTGCATGTTCTCCATGTGTTTGCGGGAGTTTCCTCTGGGTGCTTCTGTTTCCCCCACAAGTCCAAAGACATGCAGTACAGGTGATTTGGGTAAGCTAAATTGTCCATAGTGTATGAGTGTAAATGGGTATGTGTGGATGTTTCCCAGTGATGGGTTGCAGCTGGAAGGTGCGTAAAACATATGCTGGATAAGTTGGCGGTTCATTCCGCTGTGGCGACCCCAGATTAATAAAGGGACTAAGCCGAAAAGAAAATGAATATATATATATATATATATATATATATATATATATATATATATATATATATGTGTGTGTGTAACGCCTTGTTGTAAATGGGAGACATGAGACGAACACGGGATACAATAACAAAAACGGATTTATTAATAAACACTTACTGGTAACAAACACTGGGTACAGGCAGACGGGACAACCAAAGCAACCAAAATACCGGACAACAATGGACACAGATGAAAGGGTATAAATGGATAAGGGGATGATTAAACTAATGACACACAAGGGATGAACACAGGTGGGACAAATGAACACTGACGGTGGCGGGAAAAGGACAAAGAAAGCACATGATCATAACAAAAGGCACATGGACAAGACAGAACACTGACAGTGTGTGTGTATTTAATGGCTAGTTTGGGGTTTAGAATTATGTATTTTGATTCTTTAACATTGGTGTTAAATGTATTCTACTACTATTAGTGCTAATAATAAATTACTATACAGCTGTGGAAATAAATGTATCTTTATCTGGATTTTATCTGGATTTACTTGGTTGTTTGATTTAGATACTTGTTTGTTTGAATCTGATAGAACTTCCTCACTTTCTTCATTTTCACCTTCATAGCTCAGTAGATATAACAATTATTTACTTACTTATTCCCATGGCCATTTATATTGAAGTTGATATTTAGCTGCACCATATTGGTTTTCGTAACATCTAGTTTTTTATGAGGTCGATTGTTAGCCCAAGGCTCAACCCTCAACCTGGAGGACCAGGACATACACACATATACTATGGACAATTTAGCTTACCTAATTCACCTACAGCACATGTCTTTGGACTTTGGGGTAAACCGGAGCACCCGGAGGAAACCCACGCGAACATGGGGAGAACATGCAAACTCTACACAGAAATGCCAACTGTGTATTTGAATATTTGCAGAGGTCATTTTGAAACAAGGATCAAGCCATTTTGGCTATATGAGGGTCTCTCAATGTCTAATTTCACATCTAACTACCAGTTTATAGCCTGTTTTAATTTGAGATCACGTAAAAATACACATATTATATATGCTATTGTCATGACATCCAGTCAGTGTATGACGTTTGTTGTAATCAGGTGACACTTAACACAGTGAGCATTTTAAAGGGTGGGGACTTCAGTTTTCAGAAAGAGAAGTTGATGAAGAAAATGTACGATTTCAGAGATTATTAGACAGGGATTTGCGTTCATTTTGTTCTAACCCACCACAAAACTGCTATCTTTGATTATAATGAGTGTGAAATTATTACTATTATTATTATTCTTCCGTTTCCAATTTTTCCGCCGAATTTGAATGGCAGCCCATATAACCATATGCGGGAAAGTTGTATAATTTGGCACAATGAGAGAGGGGAGTGTCAACATGATCCACAGCAAACCTGAAGTCTCTAACTCAAACTCTCTAGCGCTACCACTTGTCCAAAGTTTCACTTATGTTTATTGTTATAACTTTTGAACTCAATGGGCTACAATCAAAATCAAAATCATGGGCTACAGTCAAAATAATTTTTTCCTCTGAATCCTTGGCTCAAGCCAATTCAAACGCACCCTATGACGCCATTTTCCGTCATGAAATTTTTTCCGCTATTTTGAATTTTTCGTAAAACCTATTTGATCAAACTCATCCTAGGCCCTTTATCCGATTTTGACCAAAATTGAATCACATGATCTACAGACCATGCTGACAAAAGGTTATTGAATTAAAGTTGACTAGACCAACCATTTTCGTTTAACTTGTGAACAAATGTAACGTAGAGCTTGCAAAATTGGACTTCAGGCAACATCTCCGTAACGCATTGATGTATTCACCCCAAACTTGGTGTGTGTTATGACAACCATGGTCTGAGGTTATATGCAGAGTTTTGGTGCACTGCCGCGTAATGATCCTGAGATATAAAAATAGGCTTTTTTTGCTTATATCTTCTCAACCCTTCGTCCAAATATGATAAAACTGGTCTCATCACATCTGAAAGAGCTGAGTTGAATGATGGCTGATATTCCCAGGTCGGCCATTTTGTGCATCGCAGATTTAGATTTTTTTCTAAAATGCTATATTTTACAAACATATTAACATATGATTACAAAACATGGTATGCATCTTCGACACCATGCCCTAAAGGTACTCAAAAACGTCTGGAAAAAAAAAAGTTATAAGCAATAAAAAAAAATGGTAATAACTTTTGCTAAACATTCTTTATTGACATGACATATGTCTTGTTATATTCCCTGGATTATGCCGAGACCATTGATACCAAATATACCAAAATGAACTGAAATTCCTGTCTGCCATTTTGTTTTTAATTGAAAACTTATTTTTTTGAACTCCTTAGTTTTTCTGATTTTCACCAAATTTGACCGTGTTATGGAAATCATATTGATCAGCGAAACGGTTGTTGTTTATGGCATCGACAAATGTGCTAGCACGATGTCAAGGAATCTGAGGCTGTAACTCTGCAATGCTTAAACATATTGACACTGAAATTTAGGTGTGTCATTGGCAACTCACAATGACCACAACACATGAATTTGGTAACATCGCCACCTGGTCACGAGTTATAAACCATTCACTAACTGTCAATAATAAATAAAAAATGTGCTAATAACTTTAGACTGCATATGTTTATTGTGGTAAAATTGATCTCAACTTATTCCTTGGGTCATGCCGAGAACACTGATACCGAACTTTCTGTCCGCCATATTGATTTTGTTAAAAAAATTCATTTGCAAAGTTCTCCTAGACCGTTTGATGAAATATCACCAAATATGACTCAGATTATCGTCAGACCATGTTGACCAAGTGTTGTGAAATTCGTGTCAATAAGCAAAATGTTTTTTCTTTATGGCACCGACAAATGTGCTCAAATGTGCTCATTCTGACTCTGGACTGATTTGGTCTTTCTGGCTCTGTACGGTTTCTGGCTAAAGTACAGTTGACAGTGATGAAAATTCACACATGGACCTTTGAATTGGGAATTTGAGAACCCGTCTTTTAAATTATTGTAACATTTCTATTTTTCCTGTTTGAATTAATCGAATCGAATTGAATTAATGCATCCTCTAAGAGCATAAGAGACTTGAAAAAAATCTTACCAACCCCAAACTCTTAAGCATAAAGCAACGTGTTTTATATGTGAGTGAATGTATCAGGTCCCATGCACTAATCACGGTTCTGCGCATTCAACAGATCTGACTGTCTCAGCTCTCTGCTTCTGCTGAGCGCTTCAGAGAGCAAGTGTAGTTAATATTTAATGCGACGCCACTAAAAAGAGCAGGTCTCACTCTCAGCATACCTGAACATCTCAAATATTTTACAAGCTCATTTCTCATTCATAAGGATCCAAGAGCCTGAGTTTATTGTGCTGTTTGTGATTTTAGAGCTGTCCGATGAGACTGAGTTACCCGTGTGTGTGTGTGTGTGTGTGTGTTTGTGCTGAACCGTAAGTGAAACCATGACTGTGTTGCAGATTACAAATGGAGAGAAGGGAAGAATGGAGAAAGAGAGAGGCTGAGTGGGAGTGAATGAAGGGGAAACGGGGGAGGGGAGGTGAATAAAAACAATGAAGAGACACAGAAGGATGAAAATGACTTCAAGTGACTCACCAGAGAGTCAATGAGGATGTTTAAAGAGCAAATATATACGTTTGCCAATACTCACTAGGCCATATTTCTATTCTGAACCATTGCACACCCACATAAGAGGCAGAGGTGCTTTTCGCATTTGTGTCATTCTGTGATTAGCTTGACGTATGCAATCATTTTCAGCATATATGAATAAGGATAGGTATTGTTAGGTTTTTTTATGGGCTGGATGGAGATTGGATGACATATAAACTGTAATATAAATGTGTATATTATATTACACCTAATCCACTTTACCCAACTACAGCAATTTAGCACTAAATAGCACTTGTATATAAAATATGTCAAATTAAAAAATGCCTCAACTGAAGTGATGGAGAGGTTTATTTTAGGTAGAAGGAGTGAGAAGGGTATCTTTATGCCACCAGAGTAACCTAGTTTGCTTACATGTTGTGTTGTGGATGAAATAAAGGCTAAATTAAAATTGTAGTCGACAAAATAGATCAATAGAGATGTATTTAGACCTGGGGTGGGACAAAATATCGATATGCCGATATATTGTGATATTTCCGGCCACAATACATTATCAATACTCTGACGCCAAGTATCGATATTTATCTAAATGTGCTGTTAATAAAAGTTATGCATCTTATAATTTTTTATGCATTTTTTTCAAATTTCTTAACAAATATTGTGATAAATTCATTAATTCATTCATTCATTTTCATTTCGGCTTAGTCCCTTTATTAATCTGGGGTCGCCACAGCGGAATGAACCGCCAACTTATCCAGCATATGTTTTACGCAGCGGATGCCCTTCCAGCTGCAACCCATCTCTGGGAAACATCCATACACACCCATTCACACTCATAGACTACGGACAATTTAGCTTACCCAATTCACCTATACCGCATGTCTTTGGACTTGTGGGGGAAACCGGAGCACCCGGAGGAAACCCACGCCAACACAGGGAGAACATGCAAACTCCACACAGAAACGCCAACTGGCGAGGCTCGAACCAGCAACCAGCGACCTTCTTGCTGTGAGGCGAACGTGCTACCCACTGCGCCACTGTGAGGCCATTGTGATAAATTGTAGATGATTTTCTTGTGGGGAAAATATCATGATAATATTGTATTGTGATTCCCACCCCTAATTTATACATGTATTTTGATGTTTTAAAGGTGCCATATAGTGCATTGATTCAATATGTTAAATGGTTCTCTGATATCTACAGTACATAGTAGATATGTGGCTTAGGTAAGGTCAAAAATGATCCAGAAACAGTTTTATGTGCTCATTTATTACCCCAGAATATATCCCTAGAATCAGAATGTCATTATTGACCATATTTGGAATGCTCATGAATATTAATGAGCACTGCTCTGATGCTCTCGCAGCTCAGTGCCTGCTCTCTCACTCACAGACACATTCACAAAGCGTGATGTACTCTAAAATAAAAGTGCAGAATAATAATACTTCGTTCATTTGTCAAAAAATATTTTAACAATACACTGTGTCCATACTTGTCAACCCTCCCGTTTTTCCCGGGATTCTCCTGTATTTGCAATTCTATCCCGCTATCATCCTGTAAAGGTATTTTCCAGTATTTCTCCCGTATTTTCAATCAAAGGGTGGCAATAAACATTAAAGAGCCAATCCTCCCTATATGTAACCCATACCGCCGAACCACCAGGGGACGCCCCCTGCTCTTAAACATGAATTTGTTCTGTGCTTTCATTTTATTTAGGCATGATAACACTTCCTTTCTATTACAGGCACCTTCGCCCCTCCTATGCAATCCTCAAAACAGTTCATGTAAGCGGTGCATGACTGTCAGACGCGCTCCATGGTGATAAATAGACGCTGTTTCCCAAACAGATTCTGTACATGCCATTAGAGGCGGAGCAAAAGTGAATACTCTGGGTTTTGGGTGCGTGTTTAAACATACATAAACACATAATAATGTAATCATGTCGATCTTGGTGGGTTTTCTTTAAAACACAACAAATTTAGTATTAAATGAGCATAAACAATTAGGAAAGCAATTGAATGCTTTCATTATAGATCAGTGCATTTTTAAAGTGACACCTCTGTTATTTAATGTAATCAAACGAAAAATCTAAAGGAGAGATTCATTTGCTGCTCTTCAATCAGAATGTTCACATCCCAATGTTGACAGGCATGACTGTCTGTGGTTATTGTCTTCAGAAGTGTTGTTGTTGTGACATTGTACATTAGTCTTATCCAACTATGAAACCAACAATGATGCGGTTCAGTGCTGGCATCTTGTGGACAAACTAAGCAGTGCAAAAATGATTCAAAGCACACGTGTGAGCTGCTTATTCATTGAATGCGCAGTTAGAAAATTGAGCTGCTTGTGTAGAGAATGCAGGTTTCACAACAATTACAATTACATTTTTATTATTTAAAAGTTCTTCATGTATCTTCATATAAAGACATACATTTTGAATCCACTATACTTACTGTTTAAATCTACAGTTGACGTCAAAATTATTAGTCCTCCTGTTAATTTTTTTTTTCAAATATTTCACAAACAATGTTTAACAGAGCAAGGAGTTTTTTACAGTATTCATTCATTCATTCATTTTCTTTTTGGCTTAGTCCCTTTATTGATCTGGGGTCGCCACAGTGGAATAATCCGCAAACTTATCCAGCATATGTTTTACGCAACGAATGCCTTTCCAGCTGCAACCCATCACTGGGAAACATCCATACACACCCATTCACACTCATACACTACGGACAATTTAGCTTACCCAATTCACCTATAGCGCATGTCTTTGGACTTGTGGGGGAAACCGGAGCACCCGGAGGAAACCCACGCAAACACGGGGAGAACATGCAAACTCCACACAGAAACGCCAACTGACCCAGCCGGGGCTCGAACCAGCAACCTTCTTGCTGTGAGGCGATTGTACTACCCACTGCGCCACCGTGCAGCCCCATTTTTCACAGTTTTTCCTATAGTATTTTTTTCTTCTGGTAAAAGTCTTATTTGTTTTATTTTGGCTAGAACAAAAGCATTTTTAAATTTTTTGGTCCAGTTTTATGGTCAATATCATTAGCCCGCTTAGCAATACTTTTTTTGGATTGTCTACAGAACAAACCACTGTTATACAATAACTTGCCTAATTACCCTAACTTGCCTAATTAAGCCTTTAAATGTCACTTTAATCTTGAAAGTATCTTGAAAAATATCTTGTAAAATATTATGTACTGTCATCATGGCAAAGATAAAAGAAATCAGTAACTAGAAATTAGTTATTAATACTAATAAAAAAATCTTCTCTCCGTTAAACAGAAATTGTGGAAAAAAATATACAGGGGGGCTAATAATTCAGGAGGGCTAATCATCCTGACTTCAACTGTATCAATATATCTCAGAGAGGTAAAGTCGTACACGTGGCAGGAGTGAGATGTGCATTGTGTCTGGTTGTGAATAGCAGGGTAAAGCGGCGACGGCTTCAGCACCACCGAGAGCGACCCAGGCCAGATTACTGCGCTCAGAGCGAGGATCAGCAGCTGTGGCAGATAATACACTCTCAACAATCCCCATCTCACACACGGATCCCTTCATTCTCTCCTGTGGCTTCTGTGCCCTTAATTAATGCCTTTAGCTGCTGCTCTTCGCTTTCTGGGTCTGAATCCATTCTGTACTAATATTGAGACACTAAGATGCATGCGTTTCTGTTTAATAAACACAAAATAGGAATCGATATTTATAACCAATAATAATAAGTTAGAGACGCGCCAATATATGTAGATTATATTTTCCTCTGCTACAGAAAAATATGGACTCATTAAAGTGTAATTGTTTTCTTTTTACCTTTTCTTTGACGTTTTAACCCAAACTAACCAATTATTCTTTTTGCCAGTGCTTGAGGATGATCCACATGATGCTTTCCTGAAGCACATCTCACATTTTGTGCATATTAGACCCAGGTCTGATATTGTGTACAAAATGTATTTTGCTTTTTGCAAGTATTTCATGTTTTTGCTCTGAGTAAAACATTGGATCATTTAAAAGAGGCACATCTCATTTAATCAGTGTAATTATTATTAAAAAAAATTATAAAAATTATATTTTTCCCAATAGCTTTAAAGAAATCCAGAATTAGCCAATAAATATTGGCAACCCATACATCACTCATCTATAATAATAATAATAATAATAATAATAATAATAATAAATGAAACCAGGTTTACTGAAGTATGATTTATAGGAAAATAATTCTTTATACTTCAAGACTTTATTTGTTGTGTAATATAAATGTTTTAAGTGATTTCACTAAATGTATTAGATTTTAAGACACAGTAGCAACAGTTATATTGTAGAATGTTTTGTGTATAAAAAAGATTTAAAAAACAGGGGTCTCCAACCAACGGGCCGTGAAAGAGTTTGTGCTGCAAAAACTCAAAATGACTCTATGTGAGACCCCTCTTTATTGTGTTATCCATATCCATATCTTGTGCACATTGAAGCCTGGACGCCAAAAGCACTGCTCAACTACTAGAATTTTAAACATTTCTAAACTTTTTCTGTGAGGGTACAAACCTGGTATAAACACCGGTGCCACAATTGGAATCTATTTGCGTTGCTCACCAACGTATAATGTGCTGGGTGCGGAGCCCTTCTTTATAAGATTCAGTTACTCCAGCAAGAGTGGGAAACAAACATCTCTCTCTGTTATGGTGAGTTATATTAGTTTCTTTTAGTTTGTTGTTGTATGCATGTGATATAGATGTAATTTCACATACATACCGACCAAAATACTAACCATAACACCTCCAACCCCCCTGTGCCCCCGGTCCATGAAAAATTACAATTTAGTATGAACCCGTGTTAAAAAGTCATTCATTTTTTTCATGTCATTGCTGACTTTTCAGCATCATTATTTCAAGCTCTCATGATCATTCTAAAATCACTTTCATTTGCTGATTTCATAAAAAAAACTAAACATGTATTAATACTATCAATTGTGAAAATGATCAGTTTTTGTTAAAACTGTGATGCATGTCATTGTTCAGGATTTATTGATGAGTACAAGTTCAAAAAACTGGATTCGTTTGTTGTAAAAATATACAATTTCTTGCTGAATAAGCCAGTTATTTATAGCGACTTGGCAAACAGTAATTTTGCTAAAAATATATTTTCCAGATGTACACCTGTGTTTTATTTTCTTTGACGTCTGAACAGATTTTCTTGATGAGCTTATCATGAAGGTGAGAGCCGAAGGTCATTATCTGAATATAAATGGATTATGAATATAAATGGAAATTCTCTAAATATTAACCTGTCAGATGTTTTTCGGGGGAGGGTTTTCTGCCTTAGGTGCATATTATGAAGTATAAGACTGCCATCAAAAATTCAGTAATATAAGCCACAGAGAGCCATCTGACCTGAACCTGACCTATAACTGTGACATATAAATCATGAGCAAGAAAATTAAATTGCTATTGACTTTCTAAAGCGCTGTGGTAAAAGAAAGAATAAAAGAACATTGAAAGGGTACGTATTGATCATCGTTCTCCTGCCTTCCTGTGCCGGTACATTACAGATTTCTGGAGGTAAATGCTGGACTGAACGAGACAGTAAGTCACTTCAGCGTTTAACTCCAGAAATCTGTACTGTACCTGCATGGCAAGGCAGGAGAGCGATGATCAATATGTACCTTTTATAGTAAGTCAGTTCAGGTCAGCGTGCAATTATTAGTCTTTTATTCCCTATTGTGACATACAGTTGAAGACAGAATGATTAGCCCCCCTGTGTATTTTTTTTCTTCTCAATTTCTTCAAAAAAGAAGATGTTTTCAACACATTTCTAAACATAATCGTTTTAATAGGTAATTTCTAATAACTGATTTCTTTTATGTTTGCCATGATGACAGTAATATTTTATTAGAAATTGTTTTCGATACTAGTATTCAGCTTAAAGTGCAATTTAAAGGCTTAACTAAGTTAGTTAGGCAAGTTATGGTAATTAGGCAAATCATTGTACAACAGTAGTTTGTTCTGTAGACAATCAAAATAAATATTGCTTAGGGGGGCTAATAATATTGACCTTAAAATGGTTTTCAAAAAAAATAAAAATGGCTTTTAGTGTAGTCGAAATAAAAGAAATAAGTATATATTAAATAAAAAATATTACAGGAAATACTGTGAAAAATGCCTTGGGAAATATTTGAATAAGAAAAACAAATTCACAGGAGGGCTAATTATTATGACTTCAACTGTATATTTGAGAGAAACAGATTATTGAAAAAGACAAAAAATGTAGCGCAGGCTTAATTTTATTCATCAGAAATGTATCGAGCGATTGTTATTTGCTATTGGTGGATCTTGTGTGATTGACAGGTTGATTCCACCCCCAGGCTAGTAAACGGCAATCAGAAAAGAGATTTTGTTGAAGAGGGAGATGTTTTAGACTGTTTTAAGTAGCAAAATGCCATTGTAAGAAGGAAAGTAGGCTGCATAAAGAAATCTTGTTGAGATTTTTCTGTTTAGAAAAGGCCCTTTAAATGTATAGGTAAACAAACAAAAAAAAGTTTGGTCGTTAATTACTTGCTGGGCGGCACGATGGCTCAGTGGTTAGCACCGTCGCCTCACAGCAAGAAGGTCACTGGTTCGAGTCCCAGCTGGGTCAGTTGGCATTTCTGAGTGGATTTTGCATCTTCTCTCCCCACAGTCAAAAAGAAATGTGCTATAGGCGAATTGTTAAACATAACAACCTACATCAATTATTCGTTATTCAGTTTTTGTTCTATAAATCCCAATTTCAAATAATTCATAAGTTTTATGCTATAGGTGAATTGGATGAATTAAATTGGCCGAGTGCATGTGAACGCGAGAGTGTAAACATATGGAATAGTTGCCGATTCATCCCGCTATGGCGACCCCTGATAAATAAGGGTCTAAGCCAAAGGAAAATGAATGAATGAGTATTTACTTGCTCTCATGTTCTTACAAAACTTTCTCTGTTTCAACATATCTTCAACTGTATTTTCCCCATGCACTGATATACAGCAGTCAACATTTGAAGTGTATCAAAAACGTTCTCCAAAAATATCTTAAGTCAGGAATGGGTGTTGTTCAATAGTTTTAGGACAACTTGATGAAAGGTTTTAATCCACTTCAAATGTTGATTACTGTAGTTGTTGTTTTGGACCCATCTGAAATTGTCTAGACAAAAAACAGAGGGATATGCAAAACTTGAATAAATAATTTTTCAAGAATTCACACTTAGCTGATGATTGAAAATAAAAGCGTATTTGGCATGCTGTCCCGAGAGAGAGCCCTGAGCTCAGAATATTCTCGAGCCCAGGGCTCCCTCCCGTTTGAAGGGCGAGAGGGGAGTTTGAGCTCAGGTAGGTCTCGAGAACTCCCCTGCTGTGAACGTGCTTGAGATATGTCTTAAGATGTTATTTTTGAGAAGTCAATTTACTTATGGTGAATGTCTTTGGACGGTGGGAGGAAACCGGGAAGCCCGGGGAAAACCCACGCGAGCACGGGGAGAACATGCAAACTCCACACAGAAACGCCGACCGGCCCGATGAGGGGCAAAATCGGTGGTGTTCTTGCTGTGAGGCAATAGTGCTAGCCACTGGGCCGCCGTGCCGCCCAGTCAGGAGAAAGGAAGTAGTAGGGGTGGAAGGAGGGATTCTTCAAGACGAAGATGACTAGAGTGAAAAACTCTGGTTATTTATAGTGTGTCTGATTGGTGCAATAAACGGAGCTGATGCGATGCCAGCTGTGTTCAATCCTAAGCACGTGATCCTCTCGAAATTAGTTTATAAATAAACCACACAAAATGAATAAAACTCTGTCTGTCGCCTTTGAGCATTTGACCATGAGGCCTTGAAATGTTATATTTCTTGGGATTGTTATTTGAGCTAATTAGTACCTTCAGTTTTATATTTCAGAGAGAAAGGGAACAATGAAAGCCCACACAATTGAATCCAGCTCAGAGGACAATGTCCCATATCCATTGCTTTGGTATTTTTGGATTTCTTTTCAACTCAGTTTTCAGCATTTTTGTTTCTCGTTCTCGTTCTTTATGGCCACATACATATCATGAAATTGCAGGAATAGCATTTAAATGTGAGATTGAAATAAATAAAAGTGGTTAAATAAATAAAAAATCCTAATAATCCTTAATGGATTGTAAAAAAATATTCAATAATTATTGATACTGAATGATATGAAACACTATATCGTGATCATTTTTTTGCTGTATCGCCCAGCCCTAGTTGGATGTGAAATCGAACACCAAACATGAGTAAAAAGTGTTAACAAACATGGCGTTGTTTAAGTTGAGAGGCTTTGGTAAAGATGTTTGAAAATTGTTAATTATTGTCGCTCCTAATGTAAATATTTATTGAATGTTTTCCAAATTTTATTACTACTTGATAACATTAAGTAACAGCAACATAAACTTCTGAATGCATAATTATGTAAACACCTAAGGAGATTTCTCCGCATGAAAAACCCACAAAGGGCAAACAAATGATAAAATATCTCCAAAATGGTAGGAAATTACATATGAAAGAAATGTGACAAGATGATTGACAGGGCATGTAACTAAGCAACATAACAGTGTAACACCTCATTGCGAGAGGACATGACGAGACGGAACACGGAATATGACAAAAGACGGATTCATTAAACAATACACTTATGGGTTACAAACTGGATACAATGAACAGGCAGACGGGACAACGACGCTGAGATAAGACAATACCGGACAACGAAGGACACAGATGAAAGGGTATAAATAGACAGAGGGATGATTAAACTAACGGGACACAAGGGATGGACACAATGAATGAACTCTGAACATGGCGGGAAAGACAAGACAAAGGGATCACATGACGAAAACAACAGATGACATGGAAAGAACACTGACAGTACCCCCCCCCCCCCTTTTGACACGAAAACAACAGGAGAAGGAGGGTAGAAGGGGAGGGTACAAGGGAGGAGTCTCAGAGAGGAACAGGAAGGGAGCTGGAGCAGGAGGACCCAGGACACAGCCAGAAGGACGGCCCCTGGCGGAGTCGAGGAAGGGAGGGACCATGGAGGAGGAGTGGCTGCCGACTCCAGGGGCCGACCGAGGGAGACGCCGCTGATGAATTTATTAAACAATACACTTACGGGTTACAAACTGGATACAATGAACAGGCAGACGGGACAACGACGCTGAGACAAGACAATACCGGACAACGAAGGACACAGACGAAAGGGTATAAATAGACAGAGGGATGATTAAACTAACGGGACACAAGGGATGGACACAGGTGAGATTAATAAACACTGAACATGGCGGGAAAGACAGGACAAAGGGATCACATGACGAAAACAACAGATGACGTGGACAGAACACTGACAAACAGTCGTTAATGAGGTAGTAGTATGTCCCAGAGATTGTATGCTCTTCTTGTTACACGCTCAAAAGTATGTTATTTTTCTTCACAAAAATAGTACTTTAAGGACAGAGTATGAGAAGGTAAATTGGGATGCAACAAATATCGTCTCGCACATTTGGTATACACATTTTGAGCAATGACTCATTAAAATATGATTAATGTTACTATTAGTTATGCAACACATGTAGGCTATTTGGAAATATGTGCTTTAACATACATCTTTGTGAAACCACAAAAACATACTTATGTTTTTATGTTCATATGTTTGACTGCAGTTTGTAGGTAAATTGAATGCTATGGGGGATTTTGACGTCAACAACTTTTGCTACTTTTCACATAGTCATAGGGACATATTATTGACAAACAAAATATTATTTTCTTGTTGTTAATTGCATAGAAGTAATTATTACATAAATATCAGCTATTGTTTTCCTCACCTATCTATTTCAGTATAGACAGATCAAAAGTCGGTCTCTAACTTTTTATGATGTTGTACTTGTGTTCGGGTTCGAGTCCAGTAAAACATGGTTCCACAAAATAATAAAAACCATGCTAAATCAAGGTAAAATTACATGGCTGCAGTGCACTTTTCTATTCTGTATTCTACACTATAGATTTGGTTTAGGGAAGGGTTTAGGTCAGTGGTTGGCTGGTCTAGCTAATCTGTACAACAAGCCCCACCTTCTCCTGGATATGTACAAGAAGGAGGCGTATCTGAAACGTACAGGAAAATGTATCCTAAGTGACATATTTAATTCAGAACATGTAGACAATGCCCCCTAGTGGATTTGTCATCTGAAACGTGCAATGAAATGTACCTGGAGCAACGTATGTTGCGTTTTGTAAAAATGTAGGCTTAGCCATGCATTTCCAGTGAGCATGAGTTGATCTTTATATTCGTAAAAACCAATCACACCATACAATCAGACAGCAACAGACATTCACTGTATTTCATCGGATCAGTTTGTGTTAGCCTTGCCTGTGTCTTTTGGCATCTGTCAGAGCGAGTGTCTGTTTAACATGCTGTATCTGTGCTTGTCTGGTCGTGGTATGTCTGAGAAGTGACATGCTGTAATCTGATGGTTCACCATGTTTGTCTGTGTCTGTCAGTCAGTGCAGTCTGAATTGGGCTCAAGTCTGCTTCACAGAGAGCAACAGTAAAAGTTGCAGTGGTGGGCATATTGATATAGTACAATAACTTATGGATTATTTCCACCAGTCGATCTGCTTCAGATGTTTTCAGATGAGGGTTTTGACTGGTGTCCTCCACATGACTTGATAGATCCCATGCAGCACATGCATGCTTTAGAAGAGGACCTCAGACTTCAGCAATTCTTAATGATTTGGGGAAAATACATATTTATAGGTTTTCTTGCAGTTTGCTTGATTTCTGCTGGTTTTAAAATAAAGCCAGTTTTCTACTGCATTTGTTTGCATTTGTTTTGTTAATCATGCTCAGAAATAATGCATATCAAGATTTGTATGTATCGTTCTGTGTATCGTTTATCAGCTTCTAAATATAAAGGGTTAATGTGTAGCAGTAGTTGAACGATTTCAACACAATCTCACAGAAATTCGTAGCTTTTTGATTTAGTGGCTAATTTGTATGAATTCATACAATCTCATTCGCATAATTTACTACGATTTGCTCATCCCCAATGACGGTTAGGTTTAGGGGTGGGGTTGGGTGCCACTCCACCTTTTCAAAAACAAACAAACAAACAAAACAAACAAAATTAGCCACTAAAAATGTAAAATAGTTACGTTTCCTTGTGAGATCAGGCAACAAAAGAGTTAAGGCTTTGACCTCTTTCCCTGTGATTTCTTAAATCAAACAAATCTCAGATGTAATTCATGACTAGCAGTTCAGTTTGGTTCCATACACACTGCATAGATTTTAGGATATACAAAAACATTGAAACAAATATTATTTCTAACCTTTCCCGCATAAACAACATGAAATTACATTCATTCATTCATTTTCCTTCGGCTTAGTCCCCTTTATTCATCTTGCCACAGTGGAATGAACCACCAACTTATTCAGCATATTTTTTACGCAGCGGATGTTCTTCCAGCTGCAACCCAGTACTGGGAAACATCCATAAACACTCATTAATGAAATTACAATTACACAAAAAAATAATAGCGGAATGGTGGCGCAGTGGGTAGCGCTGTCGCCTCACAGTAAGAAGGTTGCTGGTTCAAGCCTCGGCTGGGTCAGTTGACATTTCTGTGTGGAGTTTGCTTGTTCTCCCTGTGTTTGTGTGGGTTTCCCCCACAGTCCAAAGACGTGGTATAGGTGAATTGGGTAAGCTAAATTGTCCCTCTATAGTATTTTTTGTTTCTACTATGGAAGTCAATTTTGTTTTAGAGTATGATTTTCATCTCTTTAGATTAAGACCAGTAAAAAAATAATCCTGTTTTTTATAAACTTTTTTCAGTTGATAAGTACAGTAATTCAATTACAGTGACTAGTTACTGTAGTAACTCATAGCAGCCAGCACTAATTGTGCATGTGGATGTGTGGGGTCATCCAATCTCTTTCTCGAGAGAGAGTCAGTGTTGAGCTCTAGATGTCAGAGAACACTGAGGTCTGCTTGATATCAGAAGATACTGTTGCTTTTCTTGATCATCACTGGCCAAAGCTCATATCTGTCTCCAGTCTCTTTAAGCCTCATGGTCTGCTCTAGTTTTAGCATCTTGAGTAGGCCAGTCCGCAGGCAGTGTCTTCTGACAGATGGCTGCGCAGTTGTTGAGCCGGGGGGTAAAACTGGGCTCTTTCTTTTATTGGAGGACAGAAACGCGCCATTTCTCACACTAAAATACCTGCTCTCATTCCACTCATTTCTCAAAACGGATTGTTTTTGTTTTCAGTAGTGCTTTCATTTGGTTGGAAAAAAGTGCATTTTTATGTCATTAATCTTACCTAACATTAGAAATTGAAATATGTATTTTATGAATGCTCACAATGAATTAATGTTAATTTAATGAAGTCTTTGCAATAAACGAAGGCCAGTATTACCAAAACCAATTCTGGGATTTCTATCAAATGGATTTTTGCTCAATTTCTGAATGAGCAATTGTTGCTATTCAATGTGTAAGGGAAAATTAACGGATTGCCATACATTAATGGATTTTAGTCTGTTGAAATGATTGATTCAGATTTTCTGGAATAAAATAGTTTAATTGGCAATAAAATAGTTTAATTAGACAGTCTAGTCAGATTTGATCACAGTTCATTTTATGCCACTGATTATATAATGATTATATAGCATAATAGTCATGAATACTTTAAAATACTGATCATTCTTAAGGTTATTTATTCATTCATTCATTTTCTTTTCGGCTTAGTCCCTTTATTAATCTGGGGTCACCACAGCAGAATGAACCGCCAACTTATCCAGCATATGTTTTATGCAGCGGATGCCCTTCCAGCTGCAATCCATCTCTGGGAAACATCCATGCACATACACTACGGACAATTTAGCCTACCCAATTCACCTGTACCGCATGTCTTTAGACTTGTGGGGGAAACCGGAGCACCCGGAGGAAACCCACGCAAACACGGGGAGAACATGCAAACTCCACACAGAAATGCCAACTGACCCAGCCGAGGCTCGAACCAGCAACCTTCTTGCTGTGAGGCGATCGTGCTACTCACTGCGCCACCGTGCAGCCGCTAAGGTTATTTAGATTCTGCCAATGCTGATGTCTCTTAAATTATTTTTTTTCTCAAATACTTAGGATGAAATGAGCAGTTGTTGCCATTTATTATTGCTTATTACTAGGATTACTCTAAATAAACATTGTGATGTGTCTGTCTGTCAGTATAAGCTCTCTAAATGAATGTAAAAACATTTATTAATGACGTCTTTTTATCAAATGCAACAAATGAATCATGCATTACAGAAATTAACAATATTTTTGACCGCTCAAATGTTTGTTCTGACAGTATAGACTAATATGTATGCTCTGTAATGAAAATGAACATTTCTTTTAAATGTTTTTGCGACTTCTTTTTGTCTTAATGGAAGTCTTCGATGCTTTTATTGGCTCATTTGGTTGATCAAAAGCATGTTTTACGTTTCATACTCTCTCTCTGAGCTGTTTAAATGATACTGTTTCTTTCTCTTTGATCTGTTAAAAGCAGGAGCAGCTCCTCTTCTTCTCCTGCCTCTCTGAAATTGGATATCGCTATGTTTTTCTCTGTTATACTATAGTATTCTTCCTTATTATTTATAATTTAATATTCTTTGTCTCTAGAGAATATGCATGGAGTATTTGTTTTCATTTTACTGTATCATCCTGTCGTAGGGCAGTTTTAGTGGTTTAGGAGACTTCAGGTATTGAAGGTCTAAATACAATTAAAGCAGTGATAATTGAACAGAAATGACAAAGTATTATGATTTTATTTATTTTTTGTATTTTCTATCTTACTGTTTGTCAGAATCAGAAAGAGCTTTATTGCCAGGTATGTTCACACATACGAGGTATTTGTTTTCGTGACAGAATCTCCTACAGTGCAACAGAATGACAGAGACAGGACAAAAACATTCATTCATTCATTTTCTTTTCGGCTTAGTCCCTTTATTAATCTGGGGTCACCACAGCGGAATGAACCGCCAACTTATCCAGCATATGTTTTACGCAGCGGATGCCTTTCCAGCTGCAACCCATCACTGGGAAACATCCATAAACACTCATTCACACACATACATACACTACGGACAATTTAGCTTACCCAATTCATCCACATGTTTTTGGACTTGTGGGGGAAACCGGAGCACCCGGAGGAAACCCACGCAAGCACGGGGAGAACATGCAAACTCCAGGACAAAAACAGATAAATATAAATGAATTTATAAATGAATCTAAAAAATAGAAGTAAATAGTGAATGCAAATATACAAATTGACGAGTGTACAGGTTTATTGCTATATACAACATTATATGTGCAGCTGTTATGTGCAAATTGACATGTAAAATTGTGTATTACTTAAATTTGTGTACCATTTTATCCTTGTCTGAACCATTTAGGGTAGCAATTTTTAATTGTTTTTATTTAAAGTGCATTGTATTTATATTTTTATAGGGTTTTAGGTATTCTAAGTTCTTAGTAGTGTCTTAGGCCTTGATCGCCATACACGATTTTTGCTAGGTGCCTTTTTTGAATGGTTTTCTAATGGCCGTGAGCACCTTACGCAGTGCTTATTCACCATGTGCACCAAGCGTGCTATGAGCTTGACTATGGAGACTTTTAAAGATGGAGGAGAGACTACAGTGGTTGCTGTTTCAAGTTATTTAAAGCTGTATGACTTCACAAATCGTGAATATCACAATATTATTACATATTAGAATTATAAAAATATCAACAGCAGCGCTCGCATACAATTGGCAGCATATTCAGTGGTTGCCTAGAGACATAATAAGCACAGCGCACTTCTTTTTCTTTCTTTCTTGACAACCAAAGAATGCAGCGCGGTGCACCTCACGTTCTCAGAATGAAAAAGAGCATTCGGTGTGATCGACCCCTTAGAGTATTATTAATCTCATTCAGAATCAAACATTTATAACAAAGAATTTCTTAAAAGTCAAAGTAAAACTGTCATATTGATACAAATTATTTATATTTTAAAATACTGTTCTTTTAAACTTTACATTCATTATTTATTTATTCATTCATTCATTTTCTTTTTGACTTAGTCCCTTTATTAATCTGGGGCCGCCACAGCGGAATGAACCGCAAACAATGAATGCCAAAACAAAGCATATGTTTTGCGCAGTGGATGCCCTTCCAGTTGTAACCCATCACTGGGAAACATCCATACACACTCATTCACTACAGAATGTCTTTGGACTTGTGGGGGAAACCGGAGCACCCAGAGGAAACCCATGCGAACACGGGGAGAACATGCAAACTCCATACAGAAACGCCAACTGACCCAGCTGGGGATCAAACCAGCGACCTTCTTGCTGTGAGGCGATTGTGGTATCCACTGCGCCATCGTGCACCCCATTATTTGTTTATAATAATAAAAATAATAATTACTGTGTGTACTGTATTTCAAAATCCAATAAATGCAGCCTTGCTGAGCAGAAATGTGATCTTCTAAAAACTGTTTTAAAATCTTATTCCGACCTCAAACTTTTGTGGGCACCTATCATTTTTATTTTATTGATTTTTTTTTGTTCTGTTTTTATTTTTTAAGGCAAGTCCAATTATTATGACCCTTTTTTACAACATGTAAAATAAGTTTCTGATGTCCCTAGAGTGTGTGTATGTGTATGTGTGTATATAAAGTTTCAGCTCAAAATAGTCTCTAAATAATTAGAATTATTAACTTTTTGAAACTTTGAAGTTTTTTTAGAGTTTGATCTAAATTGTGCCGTTTTGGTGACTGTCGCTTTAAATTCAAATGAGATTGTGGTGTTTTCAAAAGAGGGTGGAGCTACAAACACCTATGCGTCAGCATAGCAGCAGATTCAGATTGTCAAAATGGTGGATGGCTGCTTCTCGCTGATGGCTGTCTATGCTAATGAGGGAGAGATTGTCACTAATGTGCGGGGCTCAGCCCCTCAGATGACAAGTACAAAGGGTAAATGTCAATCAAAGTGTTTCTGCAAACTGTTTTCATCAAGTGTGATTATAAAAGATCCAGTTAATTAATTAATTAATTAGAAGCTGGTTATATTTACACACTGTTGCCACACAACTGTGTTTAAACTCTTACAAATATGATTTTTGCACAATAGGTCCCATTTAATAGAAATAATATAACCTAACCATGTCAAATTTTTATAAGAAAACACTTTTAAAAAAAGGATAAGTTGCTTTTGTATCGCTGCCTATAAAACACTAAACTGCTCTCAGATCAGCACAAGCCGCACCTGGTTTTGCAGGACCACCCAAACTCACCCAGCTCTTTCAGCAAAGGCCCACGTTCATGTGTCTGCTGTGATTGCATCTTTAGTGAGCAGCCGTTGATGAATTGAATAATATTCTCAATCTCTCGCCTTCATCTCTAGGGTGACATTACAATAACAAGCTCTTAGTATCTCTCTGCTGCAGACAAATGGCTTTTGCCCGCTGCCTGTTTATGTGGTCAGCATCTGGAAAACAAGCCTCGGGAGGACGAACCGTAGGCATTTACATACATTTACTTAAAGCGCTTTATTACATCAAACATCCATCACACCTGAGTCTAGAGGCTCAACATCAGTTTCAGCTTCAAACTGTTTAATGTACAGCGAAAGGTTTATTCTCATGAGTGCTTCACTTGAGCCGGATAAATGCATGAACTGAGACTGAATCTGAACTGAGTTGAAATATAGGTATTAAAAACTGAAGCAAAATATAGACAACATTAAGTATGCTCTTGGAAATTATGTGGATTGTTTGATTTGATGCATTTATGGTATAAATAAATATTCAACCCATAAAGACAATATATTAAGTTATGTATTAAAAACAGGCATAATTGCAGCATTAAAGTCCATTCATTCATTCATTCATTCATTCATTTTCATTTCAGCTTAGTCCCTTTATTAATCTGGGGTCGCCACAGCAGAATGAACCGCCAACTTATCCAGCATATGTTTTACGCAGCGGATGCCCTTCCAGCTGCAACCCATCACTGGGAAACATCCACACACTCTCATTCACACTCATACACTACGGACAATTTAGCTTACCCAATTCACCTATACCGCATGTCTTTGGACTTGTGGGGGAAACCGGAGCACCCGGAGGAAACCCTCGCCAACACGGGGAGAACATGCAAACTCCACACAGAAACGCCAAATGACCCAGCCAGGGCTCGAACCAGTGGCCTTCTTGCTGTGAGGCGAACGTGCTACCCACTGCGCCACCGTGAGGCCCATTAAAGTCCATACTTTGTATTAAAAACAGCCGTAATAGAAGCATAATAGGCCATGTTAAGGATCTTCTTGGAAATTATGTTTTATTTGGAACATATATGGTAGACATAAATAAAAATTCCAACCAGAATGACATGATACTAAGCATTAAACATGATTTTAAAGATGTTATTGGAAATTATGTATGCATGTATGTATAAATAAATAACACAGAATGACAATATATTGTGCTACGTATTAAAACAGCCATAACTGAAGCATTATAGACCATATTTTGCATTAAAACAGCCATAATTGAAGTATAATAGACCATATTAAGGACGTTCTTGGAAATGATGTTTTATTTGGTACATATATGAATATAAATAAACAAATATGATTGGTACATGTTACATATATGAATATAAATAAATTAATATTTAACCAGAAATAACAATATATTACGTTATGTATTAAAAATAGCCATAATTGAAGCTTTGTGGACCATTTTTAGGATGGTATTGGAAATTATGTTTTATTTGGTGCAAATATGGTATATATGTATAAATAAATAAACAGATAAACCCAGAACAATATATTGCGTTATGCATTAAAAACAGCCATAATTGAAGCATTGTAGCCAATTTTTAGGATGTCATTAGAAATTATTTTTTATTTGGTGCAAATATGTATAAATAAATAAATAAAATAACCCAGAATAACAATATATTGCATTTTGCATTAAAAACAGCCATAATTGAAGCATAATAGACCATATTAAGGACGTTCTTGAAAATGGCATTTTATTTGGTACATACAGTATATGAACATAAATAAACAAATATGAATGGTACATGTCACATTTATGAATATAAATAAATAAATATTCAACCAGGAATAACAATATATTACATTATGTATTAAAAATAGCCTCAATTGAAGCTTTGTAGACCATTTTATGGCTGTTATTGGAAATGCTGTTTTATTTGGTACATACAGTACATGGTATAAATAAATAATAATTCAATCCAGAATGGAAATATAGCGTTATGCATTAAAAACAGCCATAATTGTAGCATTGTAGCCAATTTTTTAGGATGTCATTGTAAATGATTTTTTATTTGGTGCAAATATGTTATATTAAATAAAATAACCCAGAATAACAATATCTTGCACTATGTATTAAAAACAGCCATAATTGAAGCATTATAGACCATATTTTGTAATAAACACGGCCATTATTGAACCATAATAGGCCATATTAAAGATGTTCTTGCAATGATATTTTATTTGGTGCATAAATAAATAAATATTCAACCCAGAATCACAATATAATGCATTATTTATTAAAACAGCAATATCTTAAGCATTATAGGCCATATTGTGTATTAAAATCAACCATAATTGAAGCATTATAGACCAATTCATTCACTGAATAAACTGTATAACCCATATTTTCATTATTTCGCTTTCTGAGGCAATTTTGCAACCCAGAGCTTCTCTCCTTCTCAAACACAGGAAATATAATAAACTGGGATAAACTTAGAACATAAGCAAACGCCTTATTTATTATTGTTATGTCACTAGGAAATGTTGTGACGAATCAAACGTTGTTGGGGGCATGCAAATTAATGATCACAAGTGTTACGTAACACACGGTGTTGTGTTCAGATTCGCATATTTTTCTGTGAAGAGATTTACATGAGAATGAGAAAACAATGGTGTTTGAGGCTTACAGTATGTCATTTCCATGTACTGAGCTCTTATTATTCAACTATACCAAGGTATATATAGATTTGTATTCTATGGCACCTTTAATCAGGCTTAACATAGTCATAGGTCTTATTAATCAGAATTTATGCACCTCAGCTTTTGAGAACAGAAGCAGTGTTTGTGACTTTTTTGTTTGTATTCTATGACCTGTAAGCTTTTTTTTTTATGCTGCCATTTTGATACAAATGCAAAAAGTCTTTTACCCCCTCGCCACAGCGGAATGAACCTCCAACTATTCCAGCATATGTTTTACACAGCAGATGACCTTCCAGCCGCAACCCAGTACTGGGAAAGGCCCATACACTCTCCCATTCACACACACACTCATCCAGTTCACTTATACCGACTGTGAGGGAAACCGGAGCACCCGGAGGAAACCCATGCAAACACGGGGAGAACATGTAAACTCCACACGGAAATGCCAACTGGCCCAGCCAGGACTCGAACCAGCGACCTTCTTGCTGTGAGGCGACAGTGCTAACCACTGAGCCACCATGCTGCCCTAAGCCATTAATAATATCAATTAAATATTTCCATTACACAAAAACAAATTATGTAATGTTTTTTACATTAAGAAAAAAAAATGCTAATTTAACCCACATGAAAAAATAACTTGTAACTTGTAGTAAATGCTATAGTGTTTCTGAACTACTATATTAAAGTATACTCAAATTAATTAATAAGTTGTGGTAAATTTAAAGTTGCTATGGTAATACAACAACCATAGTAATATAAATAAATGAGCAAATATACTGTAGTAAGTTTTCCATAGCTATATTATTACACTACAATACACCACAGTTTACGGAAAACTACAGTGTTTAGTACAGCTTATCAGTTCACTATAGTTACAGTATGCTATTAACAAAGAGTTGTAAATACTGTAATGTATAATACACTACTACAAATTTCCACAGTATTTTTATGGGTTTTTTACTCAAGGCTTTTTATTAAACAAACAAAATATGTGCTGTGGCATCACTGCAAAACCTTTTGAAACGTTTATAGCAAACTCGATTAAATGTTTGATTGGTGATTGAATGACAGCAAAGGTGATTATTATTATAGGTATACGGGGCTCTGCAGACTGAAGGAGTGTGGACAGAGCTGGAATCAGTGTTTGCCAATCTGCAGTGTTAAAGGGTCTTGTGTCTTTGTAGTCTGGGCCTGCTAAATGAACAGATCCCCCCACTTTAAAAGCACGTTTAAAGTGTTTCATTGAGCTGTGACAGAGATAAACGCATATGAGCTTCTAAAGGAGCCTAAATCAAACCAGGAAGCATTACTTAACGTGAGCTCCTTTAACTTACAAACAGTGAAGCCTATAGAAGTGCTAAATTTAATAACAATAAAAACATACTGTATTGTTTTAAGATCACTGTGACAGATTAAAAGTGTGTATCCTGCATATCTGTCAGATAAATAAAACAGTCCATCCAACCAGTCCAGTGAATCAAAATAAAATGCTGAACAAACATACTGTATATGCATTAATGAATATGCATTAATCCAGAAAGATGGTAAATTTCTATTACTGTATCAATATATTACTACTACAATAAAAGTGTTTTTTTGTATTATTGTTATTATTATCATCATTATTGTATCAATATTTTTTAAGTTAATGATTTCTTCATTCATTCATTCATTTTCACTTCGGCTTAGTCCCTTTATTAATCTGGGGTCGCCACAGCAGAATGAACCGCCAACTTATCCAGCATATGTTTTACGCAGCAGATGCCCTTCCAGCTGCAACCCATCACTGGGGAACATCCACACACACCCATTCACACACATACACTACGGACAATTTAGCTTAACCAATTCACCTATACCGCACCTATACTTGTGGGGGAAACCGGAGCACCCGGAGGAAACCCACGCCAACACA
>CAIGQW010000317.1:8555181-8567315 GCA_903798125.1 Danio choprae | reverse complement strand
TTTTGGAAGTGCCACTTACCAACACCATTACGGAAGAGCCAGGATAAAATTACATTTTTGGGTGAAATATTCCTTTGAGAACGTGGTAAATATGTGAAAATGACCTGCAAGTCCAGTAAACTGTTAAGCTCTTTCTGCTTTTGCAGCAGCAGATACTGACGCTTCTTGGGGTTTACTTCTGTGAGCCGCTGCTGCTCTTTCTGCATCACAGTCACAATATTCCTCTCTGCCTCCTCTCTCAGTTTCCGGTTACTATGCTCCATCTAGACAGGGAAACAAAAAAAAACATGAACAACTGACAGCTTTAAATATTCATTTTCAGCACAAAACAAAATACTATGACAGAATGGCACTGAAACACGAACAAACTTTCTTAAAGTGTTTTTAACATCTTTTTTTTTTCCTCTGAGGAGAAAGAACTACAATCCCATGAGACAATGCAATTGACATCTAATTAAAGAAGACGAACAATCATTTGAGAACATTTTAAAGTATTGTTAAAATATAGGGAAACCTGATAACATAATTTGTAAGGTTTATGGGAGTGGGTAAAACAAAAGATCTCTTTTGAGGTTCTTTGCTCACTCTGACTCACTATTTTATTGGTGGAAATTTCTGTAAAGCATTACAGGTAATGTGGCTTAAAAAACAACAAAGGTTAATTAATTTGACCAGAGGGGTTCAACAAAACCATACAAGTGATTAACAACTTCAGAGATCAAAATAGGTCTGACTTTAAAGGGTTTAAGATTTATTGTTAAATATTATTTTTCATATGGAGGTTTTACTTCCAGATCCAAACTATTGCACTTTGTGGTTTACCTGTCTGGTCCAATACAACATATAAAATGCTTTTTATGACAGGATATATATTGGTGAGTACATTAATCTCCATAATTATGAAAAAACCCAGCTCAAAAAAATATATATAGGAGGTCACCTATATATAACTATATACCTCAAATGTATTAAGTACTAAATGTATCTGCAAAGTTTCAAGTTTTCAAAACCTTAAACATAAGAAAAAAAAAATTATTATATATATATATATATATATATATATATATATATGCTCACCAATATCTAAGGTCTAAAAAATAAAGAATACTTTTCTTAGCAATTCTATGTAAATTTAGAATGATGAAGTGTGACATCTAGTCTATGCACTTAGAATCTTAACAACAAAACTCAGATAAAGTTGTGTGGCATTTTCAATAACTACACTGATTAACTTAACATCATACATTAGCAGTGATGAAGGCCAACAAAAATGTCTCCATCCCAATGTCCCGATCTTCATTCTTGGGGTCCACTGTGCTTGGTGGTGGAACTTTATCTGCAAAATACAGAATTATTATGCAAGCTGTTCTGATGGCAAAAACACATCACTCTTAAACCCACTGGCCACTTATTTGGGTACATCTTGCCCATAATAATAACAACAGAATATAATTACTTTGGGGTCAACTGACACTTTTAAATTCTGCTTTCTGCTCAGTTTAAAATTCAGCTGATCGTCTTGCGTTGCTGCTATGTGTTTGGCTGATCAATTATTTGCATTAACAAGCAGTTGAACATGTGTAACTAATAAAGTGGCCAGTGAGCATATATTAAATATTATTTTTATATCATAATACAGACTACAAAAGTACCACACCTTTAATGACAGAGACATCAAAATCTGGACGTATGCAGTGGCCATCCAAAATAGTGGACTGAAAGACATTTCCTCCCAAATTGGAGGACTCCAGAAGACTGGAAACCACTGAGAGAAAACATGATAGAAAAAAAACTTAGTGTTAAACATCCCATAGATGCAGAAATTGAATACATAGCCGGTCAAATTTAAAAATTACACCAAACACTCACAGGTAGAGTCAATGCCCATTGTATGTCTGGATGGTAAGCTGTCTTTTGGCTTTCGTGTGTTGTTTACTCTGGGAAAGGAAGGTCTGGATGGCTTCAGTGTTGACTGCTGCTGTAAAACACTCTGCAGCACATATGATATTATATTAAGCATCATTATGAAAACCCTAAAAAAAGAAATCCAGCAACACAGATATCAAGAGACATCATTACTGAGGTGAAATAATGAACGCACAGCTTTTTTTCTATTATTTTATGATCATTTACCTTTACAGGGGCCTTTGTTTCAGTTTGCATGTACCTGGATTTTACAACTGTAGCTGATGCAAAAAAAGAAACAAATTTAAATAATCAGATATGTTAGTATAATACTGAAGAGTTATGAATGAATAAATGTTGAAGGTCATGCTTTTACTTTTGGTTTTCCTCCTTGCACCGCTGTTATTTCCGTTGCTGGCTTCATTTTCAGTGGATAGGCTGAAAAATAGAGGCTGTCAGAATATCTGCATAAAACCTAAATATGAGAAAATTAATGTAGAATTTAATTAATTCAATTAGATTAGATTATGACGCATGAGAGTTTAACTTATCCATGGTTTATTATAGTAAAAGTGTACTAACCATGTTTTATGGCACATTGATTATCATTTGTATAATAATTTGTAGTAAAACCACAGTTTTACTACAAATACCATGGTTAAACTATAGTTAGTCTATCATGTGTTTACCATGGTTAACTTCAATCAATAACCATGCATTTTTGTTTTATTTATAGTAAAATCATAAATAATTGAAATAAGGGACAGCAAAAAGACTAATCTAATTTCTTGCAATTGCTATAATTAATAAATAAATACTATAGTAATAAAAACGAGATAACACCACGCCTATTTCACCATAAGTTACTTTCATTTTTTTGGTTTTGAAATATTTCGAATAACTTTTAACCATTTAATTTAGCAAGACCAACAGTGGTAACGTTACAAGCGTTTCACTCTTGATAATACATATCACAAGACAATACAAATAAGTGAGCCAGATACTTTATACACATTAAACAGGATACATAACGGACTAATGACATAAATTAAAGTATGAAAGCTTACTTTTTTGAGTCAATTGACGCCGTTTTCTCAACTTTACGTATATTTAAGGGCTTTTTGGATGCCATTACGTTACACAAATCAAAATCGCTATGAAGATTGTTGTTATGATGTTTTAACCCGCGTTTTGTATATTTTCTTCCTCTGCGGTTAACGCGATCACATGAGCTGTGTTCAGCGACACCTGTCAAACTGGAGAGTAATTGCAAGACATCAAATGAACTCCCACTTTCACAATTTTCCTAAACATTTCAAAATGCAATGTAATAAAATGTCATTTTTAATTGTAATTAATCGTAATATAGCACCCTTATTATTAATGATTTGATATATATGATGATTTTAACCTGAAAATTGCTTTATGGTATAATATAATTATATTCCCTCATATTTTAGCGATGCAGGTTAAATGCATGACGCACAAATTAGACAATAAAAACGGTTTAATACTAAAACTATTTCAAACGATGCACCTGTCAGGATAAACTAAATAATTCAGACTTCAACGAACAAATCAAAAGTGCACAAGTTGAATATAAAAGTGTATTATAAAATTAATACTTACAAAAATGTATAGTTAAAACAAATGTATTTAAAATGCTTTGTCGTTGTCAAGCGCGCGTCCGCCCACTTGTGATGGTCAGCGACTCCCGTCTGTTTACACCGCTCTTATTCGTCTTTAGCACATGGAAATGTGTTATCCTGCAACATGACGAGCTGATTTCAAGTAGTTTAGAGGTCTGCAACTCTGGTAAATCAAGATATTCGTACATTTTAATGTGTTTGTCTATCAGTTTTAAAGTAGAAATGTTATATTAGCCACAGTTAGCAAGAAAAGTTCTGCGAGTTCGCCTCAAACTTTGTGCTTGACTATTTCTATTGCTTCTTATACAATGTTTTGGTGGTTTTAAGAAATACATGTAAAGATTTACAGACAGATTTCTTCTTATTGCGATTTTATTTGTAAGTCCTGCTGATTCAGCGCGAAGGGATTAGCACGTAGGTTAGCAAGCTAAACGAGATTCACAGACGCTCCCTCTTTCTCTGGAGTTTTCACAAGTTTCTTCATGTCTAAATAACGAAAGGTGATGAATGTAATGTGCTCGTGGGAGTTAGGAGGAGACGCCTGAAACTGAAAATGTTCAGTGAATGTGAAACTGTGCGTAATATGACCATGCAGAGTTTCTGTGGGTCTTCATTCAGCATTCCACATTTAAAGTCATACAAGGTGTAGAGAGACATTGCACTAAATCAGGGATGCCCAAACTTTTTCTTATGAAGGGCCGAAAACCAAACTTGATTGAGGCTAGTGGTAAAAAAGGTAAATATAGTAATGCCGTGTGTAATTTCCTTATTTATTTAATAATATTTACAAATAACTAGAAAACGTTACTTTGTATTAACTAATATAGTATATTTTTACATTACATTTTATAATGAACTTAATAGAGTAAAAACAATCTCATTTATAACAGAATGGAGTTACACTAGTTTTTGTCTTGATTTGTCGCTGATTTCTTCTTCATAGTCCTCTGTCCATCGTGTGACAATATTTACATTTTAAAAACGTAAGATTTATTTACAACATTTAATTTCAGTTTGCTTTTTTGTAGCTCAGCAGTAAAACAAACAAACAAACAAAAAAGGTTACTTCAAATTAGAAATGAAGATCTCTGTTAAAGGCATTCTCCCCAACTCTCTCCATCCTTCTCACTCTCTTCTCAGATGGGATGGTGGGCCATATCAAAGGTTACAATGGGCCAACTTTGGCCTGTGGGCACTACTTTGGGCATCTCCACACTAAATGATACATTTGCTGAGAACGCATAAGTGAACAATTAGAATATTTGAAAATCTTGAAATCAAGATAAATGAAGTTAATAAATTTAAAATAACTTGTTGTTTTAAACTGGAATACTTTAAAATAGATTTTTTTTAAAATACTTATAAATAAAGTCTTATTTACGATTGCTTGATTTTATTCACTTCTGATTCACAAGCTCTTATTCTGATTCGATTTGATCTTAATAAAATCGATTTAATGATTAAAAATTTTGATTTAATGTGAACGCTAAAGTGAACCATGAACATGATTATGAACAAATAGTGAACTTATGAAAATGAATATAGAGCCACAAATAAATAATTACACCTACCTCTCTTTTTCAAATGCATACAATCAGTATACGCATTTACAATAAATATGTAAAAATATTGATTTAACTAATGAGAATGACCAAATGATCGTCTGATCGACCACATAAAAAAAATCACTTTATCTTCTTTTTTCCTAACCGTAGTATGAAGTTGTATTTTCAAACTTTTTATTTTCAGTCTTCTTCATACATTTAGAGAACAGTGATGCTTGTGTTCCCTTCAAATTATTAATAAAATGAGTTGTTTTTTCAGGCTCATAACTCATTGTGTGCTCCTTTATGGCCCATTTCCACTGAGTGGTACGGTACGGGTCAGTACGCTTTTATACCATTGGTACACTTTCGCAGTGGAGACACAAGCCTGATAAAGGTGAACCGTACAGAATCGTACCCTACCGTACTGTACCACTCAGTGGAAATGAGGCATTACACTTGGAGAACATTGTTTGTTCCATTCCAAATAAAAAAGGACATAACTTGAAAGGATAGTTCACCCAAAAATTAAAGGATATAAGAAATGGGTAACCATTGACATCCATAGCAGGAACCAAAAAAGTCACACAATATCATATAACAGATTCATGGAATTGATTTTTCATTGGACCCAGATATACGTTTATTGGGCAATTATACAAATTCTAACCTCCAGCATAATCATGCTATTAAGCTTACTGAAATGTTATTGACAATCGCTAAAAAATGTATTGCTTGAAATGGAAAACAGACATTGATGTACAACTTGGACTATTAATCTCAGAGGTTTGCAACTGTATACCATTGGAGAAGATCACATATTCTTTGAGAGGAAAGGGTGAATTATTTATTATTTCAAAAGATTTGTAACCCATTTTTGAATTATATAAAAACCACATGATTTGATTTGACTAAATAGTTTTTCCCCATTGGTTCATACTGAATCTCCTCCCTTTGTATTTATTTATTATTATTATTTTATTTATTTATTTACTTTTATGTACTGTGTGTGTATTAGGGCTGAACAATATATTGTTTGAACACCGATATCACAGTATGTGTATCCACAATAGTCCTGTCGCAGGATAAATTTTTTTTATTTAAGATTAAAATATAAAGATAATATTAAATATTGTTAAAAACAATTATTTATACAATGTTGACCATATTTCTTTACATTTGATTGTTTAATTTCTGTACTTAAATACTGTTAGACTCTCCAAAGAACCATAAAGTACTGTTATTTACCTTTTATTTTTCTTCTGTTGTATTTATTCATGCTTGTAATTTATTTTATGATTGAAAAAGACTTGATCACCCCAGTCGATCTAAATTAATGAAATCTTTCCAAATAGAGCTATTACAATCATCTGGTCAAATTCTATTCATATTGCAATATATATTGCCAGTGTGCAAATTATACATTGACAATCAGGGGGGTCGACTATTTCGGTTAGTTTGTGTAATACATGCTTCGGTCATTTATAAATTAATTTTTAATTACATCTATTATTCATTAATAAAACGTATTTTTCTGCGTTTTGAGGGATATTTAGTGTATTCTGACCTACAGTATTTTCTGATTAGCCATTTTAGATGTTACGGTAGCTTAAACTACAAACTATGCATCTAATTTGATTTTAATTACAGGCTAAATATAGATACAAACACTTATTTTACGAAAAAACAAAGTCTTGTGAACACGATGTCTATTGGTGCTCTAGATCTGAAGCTTTTAGACTTTTTTTTCTCGAATAGACTGATTAGTGCAATTATGCATTAACAATGGTTTAAAGGGGTGGTCATTTATATTATTCATTCATTTTCTTTTCGGCTTAGTCCCTTTATTAATCTGGGGTCGCCACAGCGGAATGAACCGCCAACTTATCCAGTATATGTTTTACGCAGCGGATGCCTTTCCAGCTGCAACCCATCACTGGGAAACATCCACACACACTCATTCACACACATACACTATGGACAGTTTAGCTTATCCAATTCATCTGTACCACATATTTTTGGACTTGTGGGGGAAACCAGAGCACCCGGAGGAAACCCACGCGAACACGGGGAAAAACATGCAAACTCCACACAGAAATGCCAACTGACCCAGCCAGGGCTCGAACCAGCGACCTTCTTGCTGTGAGGTGATTGTGCTACCCACTGCGCCACCCTCAGTATTAAAGAACTGACCTCCTATATTTCTATATTAGAAATATACATTATATATTTCTATACTATATTGCTCAGTATTAAATAACTGACCCCCCCATACATCTTGTTTTGACCTCCTTCAGGGGGGATCAAGCGTTAATTAGGGGGTCAATCCCCCTTAAACTCCCCTGTAATTCGCACCCTCTATATCGCAGCAAAACAGATTTTTCCAATATCGTTCAGCCCTAGTGTGTAAGTTTTAATTTAGTTTGTTTGTTGCTTAGTTTTCGACCTTTGAGAAGGCAAAATAAAAATATATAATAAAAAAAGCCTTTGGAACATTTTTCAAAATAACTTTTTTTGTGTTCAACAGAAACTGAAAAAAAAAAATGATTAGTGAAAAGTATGAGTAAATGAAAAGTAGAGTAAATGATGATCTCTTCAATAAAACCCTGAGTAACTCAATTAAACCGCTTGCAATGATAAACACTAGATAGGACATCTGTTTTTACTTGCTCTTCATGGAAATAACAGAAATTCAATGCTATTGTAAGGCTCTTTTTGCCAAACCCCTCAATAAATAATAAATATTTTGGTTGCGCTCTCGTTTCACAGCTCAATGAAAGTTCACAAGAGGTTTGAAGTTTCAGCCTTTCCATTGCTGCCATCAGTCAGTAGTATTTTGCAGGACTTTAAAAGCGTCTGCCATAAGTAAATGTCATGATATGAACGATACTAATAATTATATTCAGGAATGCTCCTCAAGGTGGCAGTGGGATCATGTGTGTTTTGTGCTCTCCAGGGTTGGAGAAAAGCTGGGATGGCCTCTAAACTATTCGATAGGCTTCGGCGTACGCTGTTTAAAGAAGGAGAGCTTTCTTCTGAGTCGGACGGTCAGGGCAGGGATGATTTTCCAGAGTCTTCTGAACTTGAGGATGATATGGACTGCGTGTCGGCCAGGCTCGGAGGAACGCTGTGCTTTGAGGCCGATGGGGTCTTGGACTCGGAGGACGCTGGGGACGCGTCGGAGCCAGACAGCGACTCTGACTTTTTTGGAGAGTCCATTGATAATGCTTGTAGCAGCACAGGTACACTCAAAAAAATCATGTTTGCTGTGTGTTCAAACTACTTTTTAAAAATAAGCTGAATCAACTAAATTCTTGAGTGTTTTTGTTTTTGACAACTTAATTGTTTTATGTTCAATCCACTTAAATTTGTAAAAGCTAGTAAGTTAACTTAATTCCTTTATGTTGTCCCAACACAAATCGATTGGGTGGAACCAAGCTTTTTTTTTTTTTTTTTTACAGTATAGTCAATGATAATGCATCTGTTTGAAAAAAAGCTGAAATTGATTATACATGTCTTTGAAAGCTGCAACTGTAATGTGCATGCTGTATTGATTAGTCATGATTAGGCCCACACGGAATCTGCACGCACAGAAATCCGCAGATTTTTAGCCCATCACTGAGTCTATTTATTTGCTTGTGTAAATGTGTGTACATTTTATAATTATTCAGTTTTGAAATTCATTTCAGTAATATTATTGACTAATATAAAAATGTTCATTTTGATTTTCACAATACAGTTTGTAAAGTAGTATTTTCTTTCTTTTAGTAGATTTATTATATGAGAGACTTGCTTTGTTTACCAAATAAGTGGATCTAATTGGATTTGCTTTGTACAGATTAAATAAAAGTTAAAAAGGTATTTTCTTATTTCATATATTAAGTTTTCAGTTATGATACTCCCAAAATCATTCCGCATAAATCAGCAGATTTTTTACAAAATTCCCAGCAGAAATGGCAAAACAGCCCTAATTCCTGTGATTACACTAATCTTCTGTGCAATATGATACACAACAATTCTGAAAACTGTTATTATTGCAAAATATTTTTGCCATTTAAAAGAACTTTTAGATTATCGTCCACATAATATGTTCATGAAGCAACTCAGATTTGAACTGTTTGTTCTGCATGTAAAAAAGGATTGCAATCAGAACCATTTGGTAAACGTGGTAAACAGTTGAATACATGAACCATACACAACCAAAAGGAGGCTGGGTGGGATGGGCAGGGCAGGGAGATATGAGTTTAATTATTATTATTTTTTGCATAATTAATTAATTTAAACGCATTAAATAAACAGCTAATTTTTACAGGTAACTTTTTAAGGTTGTGTGAGCTAATGAAATCATTTTATTGTATTGTTCTAGTTTAGCGAAATCATCATCTGAAGTTTATTGCAGACATAGACACACGAATGCGTAGTCTACTTCAAGTGTTCACTTTTACTGTTCCAACATGGCAGACATCTTATATACATTAGCAACCCATAGAAACACATTTTCTTTTATTTTCATCTAAATATGAATGATATTTCAGAGCTTTAATAATGTAGACGCTTCTCTTTACCAATCTATTGCATTAAACTTCAGATGACTGTCGTAGCGCAGAAGTTGAAGGAAATCGAACTGAACTCCACTTTATATGGAAAAAGTCATTTTAGAACATCAAACAATTTGGGACGAGCTCTCTTTAAGCTTAAACATGTTTGATATAGTCTTTGATGTAGTCTTATTTTACGAGAATCTATTTGTAGATAGATTTCACTTCTTCTTTTTGGTTCATTTTTGTTTCCCTTGAAACTTCTCATCTGCAGTTAATTTTGTCTTCGGTTTTGCAGAGACCAGCCCAATAGGTCCTTCTCCAAAGTCCTCGAACATGCTCACCAGACAACTGCAAGAGAACTGGCGAAGCACAAGAGCTCGGTGCATTCCTGAAAAACTCATTTTTGAGGTGACTAATGCCAGTGTTGTGCACGAGACAAACTCCAAGTATGTGGTAAGTATTTCAAACAAAAGGTTAGCAAATAATTTTATAGAAACATTTTTATATTTGGGGGGATAAAGAAGAGTGATTTCAAAAATCTAGTTCAAAACATGCCAAGCTCTTAAAGTTTTAATTCACTCACAAACCTTACTCACCCTCTCAAAATACTCACTCTCATCTTATTTCAAACCCCCTGAGACCTTTTTTCATCACAAGTTAAGATATTTTAGGTGAAATCCAAGAGCTCTGTCATCCACCATAGACAGCAATGATTTCGACTTGTTAAAAAAATACCAAAAAACATCCTCAAAACAGGTCATATGCCTTAAGTGGTTCAATTGGAATATTATCAAGCTATGGGAACACTTTTGTGCACACATACAACAAAAATAATGACTTTATTCAACAGTTTCCTCTCCTCAGTGTCAGTATAGGGTGCATGTTTACAAGAGCTCGGCTTACTCGCATAAGGCAGAGTAAATAATAATAAAGTTTGACTTTTTTGGGTGAACTAACCCTTTAGCCCCAATATACTACAAGTTTAATTGAGGAACAAACTGCTGTGACTAAATTTCGAAAGAAATCAGGCTAAAATTAGGTCATTTTGAGGAATTCCACTAAGTAATCTTTCCAGAAAAGCTCATTTTGGCTGGTAAACGCCTTCAAATTGTGTAATCGTTAGATGTGGCTCTGGGTCAAATGTTCAAAAATAAAGCAAAAACTAAGACCTGTTATAGTAAAAATTGAAGAGTTATCCTGAGTGAAAACAACACTAACATCCAACAGCACAGCTCTTGACAGATTTACCAATGTCATTTTTGCACTACTGTTGCTGATGTTTGGGCTATGACATCACTGCCAGTTCTTAAATCTGGCAAACCGTGCTTGTAAACGTGTTTTTCTGTGTTACTGATTTGCATTTAATCAACAGGGCTTCCACGCTTCTTGAAAGTACTTGAATTTTACACATATGAATTCAAGGCATGTAAAGTACTTAAACAAGTGTAATTTCTTAAATTGAAATCTTATACATGAACTAAAACAAATAATGCATTTAAACATGACTTTAAAATGGTCAACATCCTTTGAAAATGACACATTCAAAACATCATCATAATGACATTTTAATGTAAATATTAAGTGTACATATAATGTTAAGTACAGGAAGGACTTTCATGGTGCTAAATATGCTGGGGGTGAGAATTTACAAAGGTGCTCGATATAAAAAGATATTGGTGTCCATAAAACAGTGGGAACCCTGAATCAAATATTTTTGATAGTTCTCTGCTTATTTTGTGCATGTAAACTCACTCCAAGAAGAGATTTCTTTAATTTGTATAAATTGTTAGATTTGGGGCTTGTTTTCCAATTTCAACATAGTTTTGTTCTATTTCAGTTTCACAAATAAAAATGAAGCAATGGCAACACGCAGTCAAATCAATCAATTGTGAATCGAATCGTGAGTTCATTGAATCGTCCACATTGCAAGAACATCTTTAAATTCTCAGCTGACAAAAATTTATTTGAAATAGCTAGATTTATCAGTGAGTGAGTACGTTTACATGGACACCAATAATACGATTTTAATACGATTAAGACAGTACTCTGATTAAGAGTCTACCATGTAAACAGCGATTTTTGATTCATTTAATCTGATTAAGGTCATTATCGAACTAAACAGAAATCAGATTAAGACATGTGGAGTACGCCAATTTTATTGCAGTATAGACATGTAAACGCCTTAAATCCTACACAACGGTAATAGTTTTCGCTGCATTTTGCCACAGGATAGTCTATACACACACGGCTGTTTGACACTATTCTCTGCACCTATAGAGTCAGTGAAGGACCACAGACAGCTGCATTTTTTTCCCCCATATGGCGTGTGATATCAAATTCCATTAAAACTACACTCTTCCAGAAGGTCATACTCGCATCCAGTATCTCGTTTGTCACGGGGGCATGCATGAAATGTTCCTGAATAAAAGTGAAAGTGCCAAACTGCAGTTAAAATTGACAAATTAAAAATTAAACACCTGAAATTACGGGCCTCA
>CAIGQW010000317.1:8534755-8545181 GCA_903798125.1 Danio choprae | reverse complement strand
AAAAAATAAATAAGTTTCTCTTTTTTTTTTTTACTTTACATTTAGTTGCCAAAAAATAAAACTATAGACAAGGTAAGTCTATTTATATAGCACATTTCATATACAATGATAATTCATAGTGCTTTACATAAACAAGTATAGTTGAAAGGGTGGCACAAAAGCTAATCTGGGCACACACAATTAGTCAGAACGGTAAATTCAGTAGATATTAACTGATGTCCTTGTTTTGTATTAATGTATTACTAGCAGTGCTCAGTATATTACTTCAAAATTGTTAGTTTTAGTATAATTTTTTTTTAATTAAACATTGTTAGTTTTAGTTGCCTTAGATTTAAGTTGAACTAAAAAAATCACTGTCAAATGTCTGAAAGAATATATATTAAAAAAAACATATTAAACTTAATTTAGTTGCCAAAAAATGTCTTGTTGTCATCTATGAAACAAATAATAAAAACTTGTGAAAACTAAAATGAAAGCAGAAAATGTAAAAATAAAAAATAATTTTAAACAATAAATAAAGGTATCCCAAGTGTTATAAAAAATATAAATGGCTTTGCTTTTTTATTTATTAATAATTTAGAGATTAACAATAATGTGGTGAACAGGATGGCACAAAAAGCATTCAGGGCACACTCACAAGCAGTCAGAACTGTACATTTATGAAATATTATATATAATTAAATATCCACCATTTATTAGTATATTACTAGTAGTGCTGAGTACATTACCTCAAAACTATAGTCGGTTAATATTTACAAATTACATAATGAAAAGATACATGAGGAATATGACAACAGAGACTGATAATTGGAATATCTGCCGAGGTTTTCAGTCATTCGTAGTGTTTTAAAGTGTAATTATGTGCACCTTGAGATTGTTTTTTGCCTCAATTAATTTAATTAGAGCAGAAAAATATCTCTACCTATTTATTTCAACATGAACATTACATATAAATTAATTAGAATTTCTCTTCTCTAGGGAAAATTTATATCGTGAAAAATATCATTATCGCAATACTAAACTAAAGCTATCTAAACTAACTTTGCATTTAAAGCAAGTGTGTGAGACACACACTGCAGAGCTGCTGAATGACATATGCTGAAGGAGTGTTTTATTATGATGGTGTGTGTTTGTGCAGTGCTCTTCCACTGTCCGGGGAAGCTGACGGTGGTGCCGTCCAGTCGAGGATGTGTTTCGGACAGAGACTGTTCTGGAGGACACAAGTGCTGTGTGTTTGACTGTGGAGCCGTGTGTGTCCCGCCAGCTTTCAGTGAGTCTCATTCAACACACACTTCACTAATGGACATTATTAATAACTAATGATGCACCAATCTTCGTTTGATCCATCAAAGGCCGATTTTTTTACAACCAAATTGGCAGATTCAGATTTTTTTTTACTGATTTTTCTTGTATAATTTTATAATAAAAATAATTTTAAAAGACTGTATAATTTCAAAATATAAAGTAAAAACATAAAAAAATATTTTAGCAACTGTGGCCTCACAGTGGGTAGCACAATCGCCTCACAGCAAGAAGGTCGCTGGTTCGAGCCTCGGCTGGGTCAGTTGGCGTTTCTGTGTGGAGTTTGCATGTTCTCCCCGTGTTTGGCGTGGGTTTCCTCCGGGTGCTCCGGTTTCCCCCACAGTCCAAAGACATACGGTACAGGTGAATTGGGTAAGCTAAATTGTCTGTAGTGTATGAGCGTGTATGGATGTTTCCTAGTGATGGGTTGCCTCACGGTGGCGCAGTGGGTAGCACGTTCGCCTCACAGCAAGAAGGTCGCTGGTTCCCAGTGATGGGTTACAGCTGGAAGGGCATCCGCTGTGTAAAACATATGCTGGATAAGTTGGCGGTTCATTCCGCTGTGGCGACCCCAGATTAATAAAGGGACTAAGCCAAAAAGAAAATTAATGAATGAATAACAACTGTACAACACAATAACAGTAGGATGAAAGGCTGAATAAAAAAAAAAACCTAATTCACTCTGCACCTGTAGGTGGCACATATAGAATAGCAGGACTAATGGCGTTTCTTAGTAATGTAAACGAACCAGCTGAGTTGGTATTTAATATGTATTATACAGAGATCTACGGTGGCCGTGAGAGCTTAAATGCACTGCAAGTTAATAAAACACATGGGCTGCATCTAAAATCGCATACTTCCCTACTATATAGTACATTTAAAAACAGTATGCGAGCCAAGTAGTATGTCCCAATTCATAGTATTTGAAAAACAGTATGTGAGAAGTACCCGGATGATCTACTACTTCTGGCGAGATTCTGAAGTGCGCATACAATGGATGCTACGCTATCCATGATGCCACGCAAGAGAATTCATGAATGGGAGTGAAGTGACGCAACTGACACGGGTAGGTCATGTGATAATGACAAATGGCGGATGTAGCACGTCCGAATTCCATTTATACTACTCATATTCATACTATATAGAACTCTCAGTTTGACAACACACGAGTACACAAACATTCTCACAACATATGCAAATACAGAAATGCTGCAAATAGAGCACACCACATCGGAAATGTGTTGGGGCATCCCTATGAGTGACGAACCCGACTGCTTCCCGTTTCAGTCAGCGGTATATACAAGCATCAAAAAACCATATGACAAGGATTTTAAAATAAACAAAAAACTTGTTTGTCTTTTTTTGGATTCCCCTGACACATTTCCGATGTAGTCTGCTCTATTTGTGGCTCATTTCTGCCTGTGTTGTGAGAATTTGCATGAACTATTTCTATTTTCTTTCAGGTATTGCTTCATTTTGAGTAACAAGTAGTTTTAAGGTGGATGTTCTTGTAAAACATAATCCAATAATATTAATCTACAGCATTCTAAATTAACAAGTCAGTCAGTGATGCCGTTTCTGTTGTGTGTGTGTAAATCAGCAAAGCCAGGAGTTTGTCCACGCAGAAGATTTGGAGCAGGAGTGTGTGCCGAGTACTGTGTCAATGACAGCGACTGTCCCAGCAATGAGAAATGCTGCAGCAATGGATGTGGACATGAATGTACACCTCCATATACAGGTATTACATATTATATTATATTATATTATATTATATTAGATTAGATTAGATTAGATTAGATTATTTCCCAGAGATGGGTTGCATCTGGAAGGGCATCCACTGCGTAAAACATGTGCTGGATAAGTTGGCGGTTCATTCTGCTGTGGTGACCCCAGATTAATAAAGGGACTAAGCTGAAAAGAAATTAAATATTCATTCATTCATTTTCTTGTCGGCTTATTCCCCATCACTGGGGAACACCCATACACATCTATTCACACTCATACACTACGGCCAATTTAGCTTACCCAATTCACCTATACCGCATGTCTTTAGACTTGTGGGGGAAACCGGAGCACCCGGAGGAAACCCACGCCAACACGGGGAGAACATGCAAACTCCACACAGAAATGCCAACTGACCCAGCCGAGGCTCGAACCAGCGACCTTCTTGCTGTGAGGCGATTGTGCTACCCATTGCGCCACCGTGAGGCCAAATTAACAACAAATTTATTTATTTATTTATTAATTTATTGCTAACTATCCCCGTATGTGTATTATTTGGGACTGCTTTTTCATTACGTTTATTAGCCTCATTTTATGAGATTTTATCATTGTTGATATTATTAAACAGATATGACTATTAAATCACAATTCATTCTTTTATATTACATTATAAAGTTGAAGTTGTTGTACTCCCAATGGAAAAAAATACCTAAATTGACCTTTTTCACACCTGTCCAGGCATAAGGTGGCTTTAATGATCATGAAACTAAACAGAACACAACTCACCCAGTGTGTAAAACCGTCTCTGTTCATGGCTTTGAGTGTTTTTTGAGTGTGCTATATCTCTGTGTGCACGCAGTGAAGCCTGGTCGATGTGCCCTACCGAGGGGAACCCCAATGTGTGCTGAATACTGTTACCATGACGGCCAGTGTCCTGCTGAACAAAAGTGCTGCCCGACCACCTGTGGTCACGCATGCGACGACCCATGCTGATTTAACCATCCCAAACATTGATTTCACATCATAACTCATACTTGAGTCCTTTTAACCTAGTGCTTCATTCAGAGGGAGCAATGTCTCTGTTTATAACCACCAAATAAACCTCATAGTTTTAGTGAACCCTTTTCCCATCACTTGAACTTTATGGCCAAAGAAAAAAACAAAGAAAATTGCTTCATTGAAGAGTCTGTATTTTTTGGGGTATGTCAGCGTTCCTTTGGCTATCTTCTCACATAACAGCTCATTGGCATCAGTGCTCAGGAATGCACGAGTTCCCCTACCCGGGACCCAAACACATGCGCGACGTCCTGTAATGAATGAGACCTCTGTTTCCATCCTTTCCAAAAGCTTCAAAGCAATTGTCAGCAATAACATGACTACATGCATACCAATAAACTGATAACTCTCAAAAATCAGCTTATTGAAATAACCAGTTGTCCCATGCTAAACACTAACCCAGCAATGCTAGTAAACAGTGTTTACAACACATTAGTAATAAAACCCAGCGAATGGTTTGCAACTGTGCAAAGACTGAATCTAGAGCTTAAAGGTGCAGTATGTAAGTTTGACACCCAGTGGTTGAACTAGGTATTGCATTCCAAATTCAAAACACTTAATTTCACTCCATGCAAATGCAGGTTGCCAGATTGCCGACACCAACAGGAGCTAGCATGAATACACCGTATCCTAACTACACTCAACGATGTTAAAAGGAGTTTTTGTCCTAACCATCACCTCAAATTTCTATTTTAGAAATGGCGTCTATTTCAGGCAGCTGAACAACAGCATAAACTATATGACAGTGATCACATCAGGTACTGATTACGTGCTTTATTCAGTGTTAAATGCTAACAATGTGAGTTTAAATGCCATTTTACGCAACATTTATTGGCATATTAAAAGCAGCAGCAGATAGTTCACCTCAGATCTTGAAAATAAAATAAACAGTTTGAAATTGAACTTAAGAACTGTGACTCAGTGCAAGCCAACACATATCAGTCACTCAGCATAATAATGTGAAGGAGGTTTAATGTGTAATTAATGTTAAATAATTTAATGTAATTGTAAACCTTACCATTTCGTTGGAGTGCAGTGAACTATTCTGCGCTTCTGAATGGCTGGATTGAAATGTTTCTGTCGTGTTGCTGACAGATAAATTGCTTATCACTTCTAATCTTGTCACATAGCGTGATGTTAGGACACGGCGTTACAATGTAACCTGCTCATCTAATGTTTATGTCTGTAATATTTATATTATTTGCTAATTAAACACCACATCAAGTGGAACTGAATCTCCATCTCATTGTGGACTGTGGAGGCTGCTACTGTCCACCGGAGGTCACGTTTTGGGTTTCAGGTGCATACTTTGAGAGCCTTTATGGGTGAAATGAAATACGGTGTGTTTTCCACCAAGGCAACCCTGGGTGCTGAACTATAATTGGGTAAAATGGCAGTGGGTTGGTTATAGAGACCAAAACATTTCAGAAGTACTGAGACGGGACGCACATTTTTATAAGAGGATAACTGATTTGGCATTGTTTTTTAGATAAATAAATATGTTTACTTAGCATGTTTCTTAAATATCTGCAAACATATTATAGTATTTTTATGGTTTAGAGGAGTCAACAACTTACATGCAGCACCTTCAAGAAGGAAAAATCTAACTGTGACGGCTAAAGCATAAATAATGAAAAATGGGTTAACACATGATCTCATTCGTTGTTGACATACCATAAAAGGTTAAAAATCGTTAAAAAGTGATGGAAAACCTTGAACTGGAAGCGACCAGAAATAAAACAAATCGAAGAATGCAGGGTGTAAATCTTTGAAGAGAGAAGTACAAACCACCAAGTCCAAAAAAACAGATGATAGAAGAATTCAGCAGATGCAGAGCCTCTTTCACATAATTCAAACTGAAGGGCACCACTGAGAGAGAGGGATGCCAAATAGTTTCCTAAACCCTCCAAAAAAAAACCTTGACATTCTTCCGAAAAAACCCTCAAGGCATGGAGAAAAAATAGAAAGTTAAAGAACTGTTCTCAACACATGTTCTAGGTTTCCAGTTAGTTTATTATGGGAACACTGACCAGTGTAAAAGATGTGCTTCAGATTTTGAATTCCACAACACCCAGTCTGGAGGTCATTATGTGGTCAGCACACGGGCAACTGAGCAAAATAAAAGACAAAATGCTTAAATAAAAAATAAAACAGTTCAATCCCTTTCAAACAACACATTTAAATATCAGTGCATTACAGAATGTGGAAACTATTTGCCACATTCTTAGACATCCACTTTCAGCAGTTTCAGGAGTGTAGTGTAATTTCGGTGAGATTTGGACAGGCTCTCAAAGCAAAGCGGCGTAAACTGAGACGACTTAACATCACGTTCTTCTGTTTATGCTTCTGCCAGTTGTCCATACATATGCCGTTTCTTTGAGAAATGTTTCTGTGACAGAAAGCTATGGTTTCCTAAAACAGCATTGCATACATATGTGTTTACCAAAAAAAAAACAAAGAAAGAAAAAAAAAGAAATAAAGAACAAAAAGGTTGCTAGTCTTTGCTTATGTGGTAAAACAGTGGTCAATCTTTGCTTACGTGTTAAATAAACTAACAAAAACAATAAGATGGTCAATCTTTGCTTATGTGACTCAAATCAAAACAAACACTAACAAAACAAAACGATGGACAATATTTGCTTGTGACAAAAAACTAATGAAAACAAAAAGATGATCAATTATTGCTTACATGAACCAAATTAAAACAAACACTAACAAAATAAAATGTAGCACAATATTTGCTTGTGACAAAAAAAACAACCTTTGCTTGTGGGAAAAATACAAAAACAAAAAGAGGTTTAATCTTAGCTTGTGACTCAAATTAAAACAAACACGAACAGAACAAAATGGACAACCTTTGCTTGAGACAAGAAAAACTAAAATAAAAAGATGGAAAATCTTTGCTTGTGACTCAAATTAAAACAAACACTAATAGAACAAAAAGATGGACAATCTTTGCTTGTCACAAAAAAAACCCAAACACAACCAAAAAATATGATCAATCCTCGTTTGCGTGACTCCCAAACAAACTCAAACAAAATCAAAACAAACACAACCAAAACAAAATGAAGGACAACCTTTGCTTATGTTTCTCAAAACATAAAAAGTACAAAAAAGGACATGGACACGACTTAAAGGACACGACTTAAACAAAGAAAAAACAAAAAAGAAAAAAATAACTAGCAAAAAACAAAACACTAGCAAAAGAAAGTGACGGACAACCTTTGCTTGTGACAAAAAACAAAAAAAACTAAAGATGGACAATCTTTGCTAGCGTGACCAAAATCAAAACAAACAATAGCAAAACAAAATGATGGACAACCTTTGCTTGTGACAAAAAAACAAAAAAAACTAAACAAAAGATGGTCAATCTTTGCTTGCGTGACTCAAATCAACACAAATACTAGCAAAACAAAATGATGGACAATATTTGCTTGTGACAAAAAAACAAAAGAAAAAGATGTTTGATCTTTGCTTATGACTCAAATTAAAACAAACACTAACAAAACAATGATGGACAATCGTTGCTTGTGTTTCTCATCTGCCTATGTGACTCAAAACACAAAAACTAAAGCAAAAAGAATAGCCAAAAAGGGGCTGCTGATCTTTGCTTGCGTGACTCTCAGAACAAAAAATTAAAAATAAACTAATTTTGCGTTCCTTGTGTATGTGCCAAAACAAAAAAGTAAAGAAGGTGGCAAATCTTTGCTTATAGGACTTACAAAACAACAAAACATAAAGATGGCAAACCCTCACTTGCGGTGCTCAAAAAGCAAAAAACATTAATAGGTTGCTAATCTTCATCTATGTAACTCAAAAAACAAAACTCAAAAAGAAACAAACACAAAAAACCCAGTTAATTCTCCAGTCCTGGTAGCTCATTTGTTCAACAAATGTTCAGAACAGTCACTTGGCATCAGATCCTTCCTCCCAGAGCCGAAAAGCATCCTAAAACTTCAGCAGCTGCCGATTATTTCAGCGTCACAATCCTCTCAGCTGCCTAATATGGGCACTTGGGAGCATCAGAGCCGCTCTGGGCACTTATGTCAGCAATGGCACTCCTCTTATACGCCGAATCAGGTTGGCCAGTCGTTTGGCCAGCGGTGGACTGGGCTCATCCACCTGGAACGTGCGGGTCAGTAGGTTGTAAAATGAGCCGTAACCCACCGCCACCACCGTGCAAGTCAGACAGATGACGTTGTAGGGCATGCTGAAGTCAGGAGTGGGCAGATTTACCAGAAGGGGTTCAGTGTAGACACGCATAAAATAGCTGGATTCCTCCTTCACTGGGACACTGAAAGGCAGAGGGGAAGATGAATAAAGAACACAAACAAATAAAGTGTCCTTACTTTTAAAAGGAGCGATATGTAAGAATCTGAATGTTTTATTTACATTTTTGTAAATGTGTAAACTGCTTTAATAATAATAAAAATAATAATAATAGTAAAAACAAGACTACAACTTCCAAGATTGTCGCAACAGCTATGGAAAAATATGTACAATTTAATGTTTTATATAATTTTGGGATATGTGTAAACTGCTTTAATAATAATAATAATAATAATAATAATAATAATAATAATAATAATAATAATAATAATAATAATAAAAACAAGACTACAATTTCCAAGTTTTTCGCAACAGCTTTGGAAAAATATTATTTACAATTTAATGTTTTATATATTTTTTTAATATATGTGTAAGCTGCTTTAATAGTAATAATAAAACAAGAATGCAATTTCCAAGCTTGTCCCAACAGCTATGGCAAAATATTATTTACATGTATGTTTTTTGTTTGTTTTTTGGAAAGTTTAAACTGCTATAATAATAATAATAATAACCAATATTTTGTCTTTTAGAGACTAAACTAATTTCATTTTCAGAAAAAAATAGCAATTGGTCAAAATAATGATGAATTATTATTTAATTTATATGAAAATGTGAATGAAAGTTATCAGACATTTATAGATTAAAACAAAAATGAACAATTTACTCAAACACATACCTAAATCCAGTAGATTCAAAGAAAGTGACAATTTCCGACTGGAGTATATGTAGTTTTTTTAGTTGAACATGCTTTATAAATCAAACTATCATAACAGCAACTTTAGTAACAGTTGTGCGTGAAAAAAGACGCAGGCTGCAGTTCACTTAACAGCCACCGGTGTCACTAAAAACAAGTCTTTCAGAATTCAACACAAAGCCCCATTAAAGGTCCCGTGAAGTGCTTTGAAATATGCATTTTTATTCGATGTTTGACGTAATCTCAACCGAAACACGAAGAGAGGGTGGCACATAATGTAGCCCCTCCCCCTTTTAAAAAAACAGCTCTGCCAGTGAGAGTGGTTGAGCTCAAGCACATCAAATGAAAAGCAAACGAGAAGCGTCTCGAAGGGGGCGGAGCATGTCAGATACTAGAGATACTAGAGAGAGTTTATTGAAACTGAATAAATGATCCATTTAGGCATAAGTGACAAACTACAAACTTTACATGTTTATATCAGTTTTATATCTTCTAAACGTGAATTTTGACACTGTTTTTGAGCACAATAGCTTATAGATATTTTAAAAACTAACAATACTGATACTAACATCTAGAAATTTTTATTTTAATTTCATGGGACCTTTAAAGAATATATTCCAGGTTAAAAAACAATTCCATAAAAGGTAGTTTCAAAGAATTTTCACCGTTTGTGAAAATACCATAAAATACCATATTAAAACAGTTTTACAATGCGCAAGGGCACAAATTTGTGAGAAAAGTTGACTATTTATTTCCCACTTGTTTTCTAAACACGCCAGTGACGTCACAACAGCATAGTTTATACTTACAAACTGCTAAACAATGGTTGGTCTAGTGTGAAGTTGGTGTTCATCGCAACCATACTTGGCACGAGGGCACTGACCACTGATGATCTGTAATAACACATTTATAGCACATTAATCAGATGTAGACGGCTTAAAGTCCTAGAAATGTCAAAATACGACCGGAGTGTTACCCGACGTAGAAGCCATGGTTGGGGTCAGGGGTGTATTCAGTCCATTTGAGCAGAGCCCTTTCAAACTGCACTGTGATCTCGGTCATGGAGTGGGGGGGCAGCTGAATCAACATCTCCAAAAGATGAGGACGGTGGCGGTCTTTAGCCGGCTGGTAGTGAATGTAGCCTACAAGAGAAAGCATCAACTGTATTAGTTCTATTCACTTTATGTCTGAGAATACACTTGTTAAGTGGGTCCAAGCGCTTCTATCAAACTGTACGGGGAGCCTCAACAAATGGTAATAATAAACATTTACAAAGCACTGTAAATGTAAAAATGTAAAACTGTAAAAAATTATTTATATATA
>CAIGQW010000317.1:8463473-8479755 GCA_903798125.1 Danio choprae | reverse complement strand
AATTTACTGATAAGGTAATTTAATAATACGATAAAATATAGTGTTAACCTGTATTAAAAAGTTAAACGTGTATTAAATGTATTAACTATTAACTATGTATTAACTTTTTGTTTTGTTTTTTGACTAAACCTGAATTTTTCAAGCTATACAAACTATATATAATGGTATCATCATCATTTAAAATTTTTATATGTGAATTCATTTTATGACAAAAAAAATCCTAATAAACATAAATAGCCTACTGTAATTTATCTCTACAGTGATTATTGTATTAATAGACCCTATATACATGATATACACCTCCATACAGTCACCATGACTCTTAAATCAGGGCTTTTGTCAGGCATTGGCAGGTGTTTTTGAGGTATTGGTATACCGTGGGCATGTGTGGCACACAGCCAGCATGCAGATAGTGTGCTGACGCTGTTTTTTTCTGCTCTTCCCTCGCTTATACTGCACACATATTCATACAAATACTCTCCAGTATCGTATTTCCATTTTTTTACTACTCGACATCTGCTAATATTGACTACATTTACATGTACATTTCCGACGCCAGCAGCTCGTCCAGCAGTTTGTGAAGCGGGCCCTAGCTGAGCTTCTGCGCCGGAGGAGAAGAGGCCAGTGTGCGGGATATTATAACGCTGAAAGTCCGGGTCCTGATTGGCTGCTGGAGGTCTTTCTTCAGTGAGCGCTTCCGTATAGCAACAGACCCCCGAAACCCCTCCTCGTTTCCCCATCCTCCCTCTCCTAATGACAGCGAGCGGCCCGAGTCTGATCCGCGGCCGGCCGGCAGTGATAGCGGCCGGGCTTCATTGACCCGCTGTGACCGCTCTGCTCTTCAGGCTTGACCTGAATCCGTTTACACCGATTAATGTGCGTTTTGGTGAAATGTAATCTTAAAACAAGGAAGACACGTGTCCCATTCACACCTGAAGCGTCTCATTTCGTCCACTTTAATTTAGCAAAACATTAATTTTACACAGAGAAAGAGCGATCATGGGGGACGTTTTGAGGGATTGAAATTTCGTCCCCTTTGCAAGTAAATCGATTGACAGCACACTAATGATTTTTTAAAATTAATTTATTATTAACTATTCGCAAACCTGTGGGCTGTTTCACCACAAGTTACCACATGAACAAATTACTAGGCTACTATACTGTTATTAATAGTTGGCTAAATACTGTAGGTCTACTAATGTTTTTGAACCAATAGTGCAGTACTTGAATGATTCTGTTGTGAAAATTATATAGTTATAGTAATGCAGAAATTAGCTAATATAAGCAATTTATCCATAACTTTATAGCTACTAAGTTTTCTCAAATAGCCTACTGTATTTTATATATCACAACACAGCAAAGATTAGTAAAAACTAAAGTATACTACAGAATTTATTACAGTTTATTAGTTTTAGTTAATTTTATTAGTTAACTAATATTTACTATAAATTACTGTAGCATTTTAATGTAATTTTTTATCACAAAAAAAGAAATAAATATTAATCCATATTATTTTTTGCTTATTGCATTGATTGTATAGATACAACTTTTTGACTTACATAAAATTAATTAGCCTATTATCTAAAATAATACTAATTAGACCATTATTATTATTATTACTATCTCTAGTTTAATTTGATGCTATAGGCATTTATGCTAACTTTATAAAGAGTTATTCATGTTATAGCTGTTTGGGCTGGGGATAGTTGTAACAGTTCATTCAGTTCATTTTTGTGTTATTATTTGTTCATATTTGTTCATTTTTGCAGCATGCCTAGGCTGTGAATGTATAGAACAGACAGGGGTGGTCCCTTCAGAAATCAGTTTGTTGTCAGTTCAGCCATCAACATTTTCCGGACATTTTCACAAATGTTAAACTGACTGAAGATGTGATTTACACTATACAGTATATTCACATTGACACACACAGCAATTTGTTCAGTTTAAAGTTACAAAATAATTTTGGTCAGTTTAAATTGTTCTTTAATAAAGTTCATGCATAAACAGCATTTTCCCAGTACTGGGTTGCGGCTGGAAGAGCTGTGTAAAACATATGCTTGAATAGTTGGCGGTTAATTCCGCTAGCCAAAGGACTAGTCTAAGACTAAAGTGAAAGTGAATGAATGAATAAACAGCATATTTGAATGTTTTTTCACCAAATTAAAATAACAAAATTTAATGCTACAACTATAGTGGAGTACAGGTTGAACCAACTGAACTCTTTATATTTGCCATTAACTTACATAATCCATGATTGTGCATATGTGGCAGCAAGGCGGCACAGTGGCTCAGTGGTTAGCACTGTCGCCCTCACAGCAAGAGGGTTACTGGTTGGAGTCCCAGCTGAGCCAGTTGGCATTTCTGTGTGGAGTTTGCATGTTCTCCCCGTGTTGGCGTGGGTTTCGTCCAGGTGCTCCAGTTTCCCCCACAGCCCAAAGACATGCGCTATAAGTGAATTGGATGAACTAAATTGGCCAGTGTATGAGTGATTGTGTGAATGCAAGAGTGTATGGGTGTTTCCCAGTACTGGGTTGTGGCTGAAAAGGCATCTGAAATGGATTGTTATAGATGAAAATAGCAGTTATATAACAAATATGTAAAGCATATGAGAGTTTCTAACACAATGGCTGATGTATTATGACAGGAGGAGCACACTAATACATCATACCGTTATGCGACGCATTGAGTGTATGCTTTACTAAAAAGATAGGTCTTTAATCTAGTTTTAAATTGAGAGAGTGTGTCTGAATATATATATATATATATATATATATATATATATATATTGTCAGTGTTCGTCCGCGTCATCCTTTGTTTATGTCATGTGCTTTCTTTGTCCTTCTCCCGCCACCGTCATTGTTAATCTGTTCCACCTGCGTTCATCCCTTCTGTGTCATCTGTGTAATCACTCTGCCCTCCATATATACCCTTTCGTCTGTGTCCATTGTTGTCCGGTATTTTGGTTCGTGTGGGTCTCGTCCTGTCTTCCCGTATCCTGTATCTCTTCCCCGTAAGTGTCAATAAACCCGTTTTGTAATGTTCATCCTTCTCCGTCTCGTCTTGTTATCCTCCGCCCTCCGGGCGTTACATATATATATATATATATATATATATATATGTATATATATATATATATATATTCAGTTTATTACTCTGTAGAACTTTATGCTATATAGCTTCACAGTATAACCAGGGAAATAAGAGAATCACTGATTCAAACTTCGTCAAATGTCAGACTAATGTAGATGTAGCTTTAAAAACAATAGTCATTATTCATATCAATTCGGTTCAAAATGGATATTTGTTTCTGCACAGTACAGTCAGTCAGTACTGAAGCCAAATCTGGAGCTAATCTAATAATAACTTACAATAATGGTTCAAAAATTAGTAGCATAAATTTATATGTTAGGGAAAAATATGAAATAAAATTTTCAAAAATAGCAAAAATCAAGAGAAACAAAAACATATATACAGTTGTGTTGAAATGTTGTAGTTTGTAATTTCTTTTTCAATATTGTGCATGAATTTAAATGTATTATCTTTCCATTTCTAAAGATGTTCTGTGACTAAAATATTATTTTAATAAATATATCTGTTTAATAAATCTGTTTTGTTCAAATGCTCCACTATATATTACCCATATTCACTGAGAAATGAATACAAATATTCATTTTCAAAATGGGGCGCTGTATATATATAATTGCGATTAATAACATCAAAAATAATAGTTTGTTTCTTTATATACCTTTATTATGTATATGTAATACATACATAAAAACAAACTATACAAAAATGTTTTGTTGCATAGATATATTGTGACCTTTAATGTTAATATCTTACAAAAAGTCCAAATTGTGAGATTTTTTCTCAGAATTACGAGAAAAAACCCATCAGAATTCGGAGATGGTCCTTTAAAATAGCAAGTTTATGATTTAAAACGTTAAGATATTAACTCATTATTCATTTATTTTTTTAATTCGAAATTGTGATTATTTTTAGCCTTTCTTTCTGTTCTTTTCTCTCTCTCTCTCATGGTTGTGACCCCTGCCGGATTATTACGTCCCTCGTTCTGGTGGGTTTAGGGTTAGGTGTGGGGGAGGGGTTCGGATTAGGGGTTCGGTTTTGGATAAGGCAGTCAGGTATAGCGACTTTAACGAGAAGGGGGAAATAATTTGGCAGGGGGTCAAAAACAGACAACACCAGCACTCACTCGCTCGCTCGCCCGCGCCCACACAACACTATTTCAGTAGCAGAGCGTTGACTCATGCGCCCTGTGAATGGAGCTCTTCCTGCGTGTGAATATTTAAAAGGATTAGGTCTAGCCTGCTGGAGGAGAGAGAGAGAGAGAGATGCTGCTGCTGCTGCTGCTGCTGCTGTGGGTGTCGCACTGGCTTTGTGTGGGGAAATATGCTATTGTTTTTTCAGGATAAACTGTATGTGTGTCTGAGTGTGTGTGTGTTCATGTAAGCAGATATGTTTGTGATTAAGCTCAAAAGTGCAAGAGTGCAATGGATCATTTTAATAGAAAAATAAGGGGAATGTTTTTATAAAGGATGTGGTTTGTAATCTCCAGTTAAATAGGAAATGATGTCATTTCTTATCCGTTTTCCTTGACAAATCTGTGTGCAAGCATATAAATAGCATCCTGAAGGAAATATATTAACTAAATGTCACAAAACGCACATTTACTGAAACAACACTTAACCAGATTTTTAGTTTATCCAATCTTTGTTCAAATAGTACATATGAAGAGTTCAGATGCAAAAACATGTAAGTGCCGTCAGAAATTTCCATTAAAAATGAGCTTTACTCGCAGCCTCCTTGTTTATGTTGAGGTATTTCACTTTGAAGAGCATGAGAAGAACTTATTCTTTGGCATAAAAGCAAAATTACTGAACATACACACAGGAGCCTGATAAAAATGCTAATTTTAGAAGAAAATGTCAGATGGCATTTAGAGGTTTTTGCATCAGAACTCTTCATATTAGCTTTAATTTTATACATATTAGCTTTTATTTTACCACAAGTATGGCAAATTTGTGGGGCAGCACGGTGGCGCAGTGGGTAGCACATTCGCCTCATAGCAAGAAGGTCGCTGGTTCGAGCCTCGGCTGGGTCAGTTGGCATTTCTGTGTGGAGTTTGCATGTTCTCCCCGTGTTTGCGTGGGTTTCCTCCGGGTGCTCCGGTTTCCCCCACAAGTCCAAAAACATGGGATAGGTGAATTGGGTAAGCTAAATTGTCTGTAGTGTATGTGTGTGAATGAGTGTGTATGGATGTTTCCCAGCGATGGGTTGCAGCTGGAAGGGCATCCGCTGGGTAAAACATATGCTGGATAAGTTGGTGGTTCATTCTGCTGTTGGCGACCCCAGATTAATAAAGGGACTAAGCCGAAAAGAAAATGAATGAATGAATGAATGAATGGCAAATTTGTATCATAGTTTTAGTTTATAAAGTCATTTAATTTGACTTATTTATACAGAGAAGAAATTATACAATGTTTGTGTAATGTGGGCTTTAAAGCATGCCAAACTGTAAAAAATAAATAAATAAATGTATTTAATTAATTACAGAACTACTGAATGTGCCCTAATTAATTAAATTAAATAATGAACTACTCCATTTACTGCCTGCCTATCCTAAATTTTAAAACAGCATAAAATAATAAAAAATAAATTATAAATGCACTTGAAGTATTTCTAAAATGAGTATCAGTCGAATCGATCCGGCTAAAATAAACTTAAATTAAATTCATTTAAATTCAAAGACAAGGTTATAGCATTTAAATAGCTTTTAAAATGAGTATTTAGATCCAGCGACAAAGCAGCAGAAGTATCAAAAAATAAATAAACTAAAAATATATATATAAATGTATAATAAAGTGAGTTATAGTGTTTAGTTTGCTTCAGCAATACAGAGCTGTATTTATTAGCGGTTAGCATTAAGTTAGATTAAATTAAAAATAAAATAAGTATTAAAATATTTAAAGTCCCTTGTTGGAAAATAGTAGAAAATACTGTGTTGATCCTGTCTTGACAAAAAGCATTGCTGTTAAAAATTAGACACGATAAAAACAGATTATAAAACAGAATAAAATAGAATTATTAAACAATTTTAAAGCTAAACTATTTCGATTGCTTCTGAAATGAGTAGCTTTAGTCAATCCTACAAAACAAATCAACAGTGTGTCAAAATAAAATAAGTATTACAATTCAATTAGTCAATGTTTCTTAAATGACAATAATTTAAATGAGTAGAATATATAAAGAAATCATCATACAGAACAAACAGTTAGTCTCATAATAACCCCCCCCCCCCCAACCCCCACCCACAAAAAATAGTAGTATAAAATAAAACAGCCTACTGAAGTATTTAAAGTGCTCCTAAAACAGCTTGGTTCCATGTGCTCTTTAAAGTTCACCTGAATTTCTCCATATTGATGATTAATGTGTCACCATCTGTATTATAATCTGCTTTGCACAGTTGTAAATGAGCAGAATGGGCTTTTAAGGGCAAATAAATCCACTGAAACATGGCCTCAATCAGATTCAATTCTCCTCCAAATGAAGCAGTCAGTTTCAGCCTCATGGACCTCAGTAGTTCTCTTTAAAGTCAGGTGTAAAACGCTGATGTTTCTTGTCTGTGCTGTGTTTTTTCACAGATGTGATGGAGCAGCAGAAGGTGCTGCGCTCCAGCTGTTTGGTGAGCGGAGTGCACACTCCTCCCATCCGCCGCCACAGCAAACTGGCAACACTGGGACGCATCTTCAGGCCGTGGAAATGGAGGAAAAAGAAAAACGAGAAGCTGAAACAGAGCTCTACAGGTGACATAATATGGGCATTGCTTTCCCTTTTACTGAAAATGTAGTGCTTGTCCATGCAGATGAATCGGCGTTTGAGTCATTTTAAAGTATTTTTTTAATAAAAGGGCTTTATAATGTTTAAATTTAGTATAAAAATTTGTGTTATAGTGTTTATATTTAATTATACAGACAAAACATGATTAATTTAGAATTTCAACAATTTATACATTTTTGTCCACAATATAAAAGTTATCTTACTCTTAGTCCTTATGTAATTTCATATAAATGCACCTTAAGTTAGAATTTGATTAATATCTATAAAGACATTAACACAGTTTGGATGAAAAGAAAGAGGTCCTAGAATAGAGCTTTGAGGGACACCCCAGAAAACACAGAGAACTTGTGTTTGAGAAGAGAAACAAACTGCTGTTTGTTACTAAAGAACTGAATCAGAGGAGAGTTTTCAGTCTCAGTGATTGGCTTTGTTTCTTTTGTTTGTCACAAATGAATGAATATGTGGTGGTATTGATCATACAGATGAATTTGATGTTTATGAGTGTTTAAAAAAAAAGACTAAATTAAAATGTAAGTTTTAGTGACAAAATAGTATAATTTTAATTTCACCCATTATACATTTTTGACCGTAACAAAAAATAATTATCACCATATCAGTGTCTTTCAGTTTAAAAAAAATATATATAAATGCCCACCTATTTTTGCACTTTATTAATATGTATATACAGACAGTGTGGGGTAAAAGAAAGAGGTCCAAGAACAGAGCCCTGAGTGACACCCCAGAAAAAATTTGCAGTTTTTAATATCTAGACAGTTCGGGTAAAATTAAAGGTCCGAGAACAGAGCCCTGAGTGCCACCCCAGAAAACAGAGTTTTGGAGGATTAATGTTTTAAAAGAGAAACAAACTGCTGTTTGTCATTGAAGAACTGGACTAGAGGAGAGGTTCCAGTCTCAGTGATGCCAATGTCTTATAGACAGAATCCAATAAATACTTGAAGTCCAGAAGGAGTTGAATATTAAGCACCGCTGATTCAGCAGAAAGGAGGAGGTCATTTATGACCCTGTGAAGAGCTGTCTCTGCTATGTAAAGGACAATATTCTGCTTGTGTAGAATATAAGAAACCTGCTGCACCTCTAGTTGAGAGGCAACAGCTTTGTTCAGCAGTGGTTTGTGATCGGTCTGTAATTACGTAACTTGAAAAGACTTAGAGAAAGTTTCCTGAGAATTAGGGTGTCAGCAGCAATTTTTAGTTTTAATGAAACAGTGCCTAAGGCGAGAGATCTGTTAATCAAGCGTGAAATGAGGGAACCGGTAGCAGACAGCTTTAGAAACAGTTTAGTTACATAATGAGACAATATCATCATCCAATCGAGATTAGCAGAGGAAGTGATACGCAAATGATAGTAGATGCATGCAGAGAATGAAGGAGAACTGCTAGACTGATGATGGTGGTTAAGATTGGGAAATTTGTAGAAAATTGGTTAACACAATCTGAGGTCAATCCTGTGACGAAAACAGCAGAGGTGTCATTCAATATTTTAGGGTAGTAAACATTCAGTTGTCACTACTTAGTCATCCTTCTTTTAAAGGTATAGTTCACCTAAAATGAAGTCTCTGTCATTTTTTACTCACCCTCATGTTGTTCCAAATATGTAAGACATTCTTTCTTCTGTGGAACACAAAAGAAGAGACAATATTTTAAAGAATGTTCAAACTGTTCTTGTCCATACAGTGAAAAATTACTTCTTATGTGTTACACAGATGAAATGAGTGACATGAAAATGTGCTAACAACTTTTAAAGGGTTAGTTCACTCAAAAATTTTAATTAGCCTGTGATTTACTCACCCTCGAGACATCCTAGCTGTATATGACTTTCTTCTTTCACTCAACAGATAATGTATCATGTGTAAAGTCACATCCTTTAGATTTTCCTGCTAAATATTTCAATTCCTTTACAAAAAAAATCAGGCTATAGACTTTCTTATGGCCCGTTTCCACTGAGTGGTATGGTTCAATACAGTTAAGCAGGGGTCACCAATCTCGATCCTTGAGGTACTTTTGCAGATTTAGCTCCAACTTGCGTTAACACACCTGTCTGGAAGTGTCAAATATACCCAGTAACAACTTGATTAGCTTGTTCAGTTGTATTTGATTAGGGTTGGAGCTAAACTCTGCAGGACACCGGCCCTCCAGGAACAAGTTTGGTGACCCCTGCGATAAAGTATGGTACTTATTTATTTATGTAGCAAGGTACAGCACTGCTTTTTTGGTACCCTTTTTAGTATAATATGTTACCAAAAGGGTGGACCTAGACTCACTGCTGAAAGCTGAAAAAGCCAGGACAATGACAACACAGAATGCACCATTATTAAATACACAGCTGAAACACAACACCATAATAATAAAGTGGTGGCGCGCAATAATGAAACATGGTCAACCTGAGCTCAAACAAAGCTTGTGGCAAACAGCCACATGCCAAAAAGCAAAAAACGTATCTGCTGTGTGTGTTGTTTACAAGCCCATTCATATCGCTTCAAAACATGTGGAAATCATGAAAGACATTGCTCTAGGGTCTCTCTCTATTTGTGTGCTCTTGCTGCTCATTTACAGTTGAATTAATGAATATGAGTTCGCAAAAATTTGCAATATGTAAATGGCCTGATTTTCTGCCTAAACCATGACTATCAAGTAAGGGTACTACTGCATGGCAGTGGAACAAAGTCCTGACCAGGGTGACCCTTACTAAACCATACATACTGTATTGTACTGTACTGCGTTGAACTAGTCAGTGGAAACACTCATTAAGTCAAGAACGATCTTGCTTTTAAGTTTCATAACAAATTCACATACTGGAAATAAAAAAGGAATGAATAAATAAAAAAATTCTTATTCAGCGGAAATAAGTATTGAACACGTCACCATTTTTCTCAGAAAACATATTTCTAAAGGTGCTGTTGACTTGAAATTTTTAACCAGATGTTGGTAACAACCAAGGAAATCCATATATGCAAAGAAAATAAAGCTAATTAATTTACAAATTAAACTATGTGTAATTAAATGAAATTACGCAGGGAAAAAGTATTGAACACATGAAGAAAGGGAGGTGTAGAAAGGCAGTGAAAGACCAGACAGTAGTTGAAATCTCTTAGTAGTTCTTCAGCAACCCTTTACACTTCGTCATTGTAAAGGATTATAAGCTGCTTCTGTCCAACATCTACATTACCAAATGATAAAGATGACACCAGGGTGGACATTTCAGCAAGACCCAAAACACAAGCAACTAAACTATCAAATGGTTTCAGTGAAAGAAAATCAAGCTGTAGCATGGCCCAGCCAATCTCCTGACTTGAATCCAATAGAAAATACAAAATAAAATCAGATTTGATAGACAAGACTCACAGAACCATCAAGATTTTTGCACTCTGAAAAAAAATCACAATTCATGTGACTTCATTCTCCACATGAGAGACGTCTCTAAGCTGCCATCACCAAAACAGCCTTTAAAGGCCACCTATGATGAAAATCATATTTTTTAAGCTGTTTGGACAGAGCTGTATGTATGTATAGTGTGTCCACAGTCATATTGGGGTGATATAAAGACAATAAGTCTCTTTTTTTAAAATTTGCTGGCCTCCCATTTTGAGGCCGACCGCAACGTGACATAGGAGTGCGGTTTCCCCGCCCACCGAGTTGATTGACAGCTGCGTATTAACATGTCTCCGTAGTAACGCGTATAATCATATCATCAAGACAGTAAGTGCGCAAAGCAACTGGGAATAAAAGATCTGTTCAGTTCGCTAGGATCATCAATCATCATCAAATGTGATCAAGAATGAGTTTTACAAGTTTAACACGTTTTTAAAACAGTGCATGTGTGTAATGAATTACAGCGATTTACTTCAGCTTTACTTTATTACCACAGCCGCGTGTCAGTACAATTATAAGAGAAGGCGCTTCAATCCCGGGTTGTGAACGTTAAATCAGGTTTGTTTTGTACATTAGCATAACGGATATTCATACAGCAGTGGATATTAACATGTATCCTGCCGTCACATTTTCTGTGCAAAGCTAAATGCGCGCGCTGTCTGTCTGTTCTTCTGTCTGTCTGTGTAACGACACTTTGTAACGACATTGTGTGTGACTCATCGTTGCAACTCCACAACAAATACATCAAATAATCATTGGTAAAGTTCTTACTGTAATATTTCTCACAAACGTTACGTGAGATCTGCTTCCTTCATGTCTGTCTGTTATCTAAGGCAGCCGAGGGCGGAGATTGAGGCACACTGACAGGCACGTGGTAACGGTTGGCGGGGAGGACTAGCATTAAAGGCACAGGCCACAAAAACACCTACAAAATGCTCAGAGCTAAAAATGACAAACTTCTGAAAGGTATAATAAATAATCTGATGGGTGTTTTGAGCTGAAACTTTACAGACACATTCTGGAGACACAAAAGACTTATGTTAAATCTGGAAAAAGGGGTAAAAGGTGCCCTTTAATATAAAGTATATGACATATGTTTCAGTAGTTCAGTACTTTCTACTTCTGTCATTTCTTTGTTATTACACATAACTCATTTAACTCATTTTTTTTGTTTTGTTTTATTTTTATGTTTGTATTGTTTGAGTTCTTACCAACATCTGGTTCAATTCCAAGTCAACAGCTCCTTTAGGAATATTGTTCCCAGGAAAAAAAAACATGACGTGTTTAAAACTTATTTCCCCACTGTCACGGATCACAGAAGGCAGAGTATAATTCAACAGTGTTTATTTAAACACAACGATATATGCACCGAGGTGCTAGCAAGAGTCATAGACTGAGCAAGTAGACACTTCCCTTATATAGAGCAAGCCGTTCACAGGGGTTAGTCTCTGGGTAAGCCGGTGGATAGCAGTCTTGGCAGAGGGTCGAATGGAGAAGACGGAGATAGATGTGATCCTTGCGAAGTTGATACCAGACACTGGAGAACGGGGTGAGTCTGTATATATAGTGTGCTGGTGATGACGGGAGCAGGTGATGGTGATGAGTGTACAGGTGTGTGTGATCAGTAATCGGGTGAGTGAGTGCGTTGTGTATTGGTTGGAGAGTGTGAGTGGTGATCCGTGCTGATAGAACGTGCAGGGGGTGTGACAGTACCCCCCCCTCCACGGGTGACTCCTGGCACCCTGCACCGGCGACGTGGGCGACCACGGCCTCGAGGAGCTGGACGGTTGGGATGTTGTTGGTGGAATGTTTCGAGGAGAGAGGGGTCTAGAATGTCCTCCCTAGGTGTCCATGACCGCTCCTCGGGACCGAATCCTTCCCAATCGATTAGATATTGGAGCTGGCCGCCTCGCCGCCGGGAGTCGAGGATTTCCTTGACCTGGTAGATGTTCTCACCAATGACCTCGGGTTGTGCTGGAGGGGGAGGCAGCTCTGGGTCTGTGGAAGGAGGAGAGACAGGGTCAGTGAAAGGTTTGAGGAGTGATACGTGGAAGGCAGAAGGTATACGAGAGTGAGGTGGCAGGTTAAGACGGTAGGTGACAGGGTTTATCTGTGACTGGATGGTGTATGGCCCTATGTAGCGGGGACTCAGCTTTTTACAGGGCAGTCGGAGACGGATGTTCTGAGTAGACAACCACACCCTGTCCCCAGGTTGGTATATGGGATTGGGTAGTCTACGGCGATTGGCGGCGTCCGTGTGTCTCCGTACTGCCTGTTGGAGATGGACGTGGGCTGAGTCCCATACCCTCTCGCTCTCCTGGAACCAGTGATTTACCGCGGGCACTTCAGAGGCTTCGCCGGTCCACGGGAACAATGAAGGTTGGTAACCTAGGACACACTGGAAGGGAGTTAATCCTGTAGAGGCTTGGCGAAGGGAGTTCTGGGCATATTCTGCCCACGGCAAGTACTGGCTCCAGGTGTTCTGATGGTGTGCACAGTAGGTCCGGAGGTACCGTGAGATCTCTTGAATCTTCCGTTCGGTCTGTCCGTTCGTTTGAGGGTGATAGCCGGATGACAAACTGACGGAGGTACCCAGTAAACGGAAGAAGGCCCGCCAGACCCTGGAAATGAACTGAGGCCCCCGGTCAGAGACGATGTTTTCGGGGAGGCCATAGTTCCGGAAGGCGTGGTGAAAGAGAGCTTCAGCGGTTTCCAATGCGGTAGGTAGGGCCTTGAGAGGAATGAGTTTACACATTTTGGAGAACCGGTCGACTACCACCAATATGGTAGTGTAACCCTGGGATGGAGGTAGGTCGGTGGCAAAGTCTATACCAATGTGGGTCCAGGGTCGGCGGGGGATAGGTAGTGGCTGAAGTTTACCCTCTGGCAGATGATGATGAGTAGTGGTTACGGCACAGACCGAACACCCCCGAACATACTGTGCGATGTCCTTGGCCATACCAGGCCACCAGTATTTGCCACGTAGGAGCGAGAGGGTTCGCCTGCTGCCCGGATGTCCTGAACCGAGGGAAGTGTGCGTACTTTCGATGAGGGTGAGACGGTGTCTGGATGGAACGTAGGTCAGACCCGGTGGCAGCCCCGGAGGGGCTGGCTCCTCGAGAGTGGCGGCACGAATGTCTTCATCGATGTTCCACAGGATAGGAGCGACGGAGATGGAGGGTGGTAGTATGGGTTCAGGAGCGTCTCGAACGGGATCTGGTGAGTACAGGCGGGAGAGAGCGTCCGCTTTGCAGTTCTTGCTCTCTGGCTGGTAAGTGATGGAGAAATTAAACCGGGCGAAGAATAGTGACCATCGAGCTTGTCGGGCGTTCAATCGTTGAGCACTGCGGAGGTACTGAAGGTTTTTATGATCTGTGATTACGGTAAATGGAAACCAGGCTCCTTCCAACCAGTGCCGCCATTCTTCGAGGGCCAGTTTAATGGCTAGTAGTTCACGGTCCCCTATGCCGTAGTTCTGCTCAGCCGACGTGAGTTTCCGGGAATAGTACGCACACGGATGGAGAGCTTTAGGATCGTCGGACCACTGGGAGAGTACGGCCCCCACTCCTACATCTGCCGCATCGACTTCTACTACGAAGGGCCGTGTAGGATCCGGGTGTTTAAGGATGGGTGCTGTAGTGAACTTGCTCTTGAGGAGTTCGAAGGCGTGATCTGCCTCGGAGCTCCAGGTAATAGTCTTTTTACCCCCTTTGAGGAGTGATGATAGAGGTGACGAGATGACGCTGTAATTCTTAATAAAGCGCCGGTAGAAATTGGCGAATCCTAGGAAGCGCTGGAGCTCCTTGACGGTTTGAGGCACTTTCCAGTTATTCACTGCGTCTACTTTGGTGTTCTCCATCTGGACCCCCGCAGCGGAGATCACGTAGCCGAGGAAGGAGATGGTAGCTTGATGGAACTCGCATTTCTCTGGTTTCAAGTATAGTTGGTGCTCACGGAGACGTTGTAATACTTGGCTAACCTGGTCACAGTGGTCTTCAAGATTGCGGGAGTAAATGAGGATGTCGTCTATATATATGATAACGCATTTATGGAGGAGATCTCTGAAGATTTCATTCATGTAGTTTTGAAAAACGGATGGACTGTTTGCTAGCCCGTAGGGCATTACCAGGTATTCGTAGTGACCAGTAGGGGTAATGAAGGCTGTCTTCCACTCATCTCCTTCTCGAATTCGGATTAAGTTGTAAGCGCTACGGAGGTCCAGCTTACTAAACACTCGGGCCTCCCGAAGTTCCTCAAGAGCTGCGGGAACCAACGGCAGAGGGTAAGCGAACTTCACCGTAGCCTCGTTCAACACCCGGTAGTCGATACACGGCCTGAGTCCTCCGTCCTTCTTGGTCACAAAGAAGAAGCTCGATGCGGCAGGAGATTTAGATGGCCTGATGAAGCCCTGATTGATGGCTTCCTTGATGTAGCTCTCCATCGCCTCGTGTTCAGGACGGGAAAGAGGATAGATGCGTCCATGCGGTAGTTTGGCATTGGGCAGCAGGTCGATGCTACAATCACAGGGCCGGTGAGGAGGAAGTTGTGTGGCACGTTCCTTACTGAAGACGTCCAGAAAGGAGTGGTAGGTGGTAGGAACGTGCCGAGGGAGGTGCGTGGAGTGGTGATCTAAGTCGGTGGAATGAAGGTGAAGAGATGGTTGGTGTTTAGATGAGGGAAGAGTGTGATCCTTACAGGCTGCACTCCAGCTCAGGATCCTCCCGGTGCTCCATTCGATGGTAGGCTGATGTTGAATTAGCCAGGGTCGACCCAACACCACATCGACGTTAGCTTTAGGTAACACCAGGAGGTGGAGTGTTTCCCGGTGATCCGGAGAGATCACCAGAGTAACCTGACGTGTCCGGCGGGTGATCAGACCCTCGCCCAATGGTGAGTTCTGAATGGTATAGATTCTGTATCGGGTTTCATTAATTATTGTGGGGATGCGATGTTTACAGATGAAGCTCGTGGAGATGAAATTTCCAGCGGCTCCGGAATCCACCAGTACATTAATGGGAAAATTACATGAGTTTATGGTTAATATGGCTCGTAGATGAGGAATGGTACAAATTGATGGAGTAATGGAACAGGCACTCACCATCGGACGAGGAGGGCGAACTGGACAGCCTGAGATGGTATGTGAAGCTTCTCCGCAGTAAATACAGAGCTGAAGGCGGAGTCGTCTGAGACGTTCAGCGGAGGTAAGATGATATGCGTCCGTCAACATGGGTTCTTCCGAGCGTGATGGAGAGGAGGAGGAAGGATGATGACGTGAACTTTCTACAGTGGTGAGTGATGGAGAGGAGTGAGGATGGGATGATGCCGTGTGGTGAACAGTAGGGGTGGAACAAGCGTTAAGATGTTGGGACACACTGATCGTTTTCCGGATAAACACCTCCAGATCTGCGTTGTCATCGTAAATGACCATATGCTGACGAAGGTGGGGTGTTAATCCTTGCCGGTAAGCGGCTAACAATGCGATTTGGTTCCACCCACTACTGGCGGCGAGAGTGCGGAATTGTAGAGTGTACTCGTGAATGGTGAGTGATCCTTGAGTGAGGGAGATTAGTTCATCATGAACGGAAAGGGAGGTAAGTGCCGTGCCGAAAACTTCTTTGAAGTGCTGAGTGAAGGAGTGATAGGAGTGAAAGGCAGGGCTGCCGGCTTCCCAGAGGGCGTTGGCCCATTGTAGTGCTCGGTCCGTGAGGAGAGAGATGACGAAGGCGATCTTAGAAATGTCACTGGGGAAGGACGTAGAGTTGGTCTCTATATAAAGAGAGCATTGCAGCACGAATCCCGCACAGGTCTTCGGATCGCCAGCATAACTGGCGGGACGAGAGAGAGCCGAGCTCGACATCGCGAGCGGGTTAACTGGAGGATTCGCTGGCTGCTGGCTCAACACCGCTGCTTTCGGGTGGGAATCAGCGGTAATCCCGGAAGTAATAGCGAGACCATCCATAACTTCGGGGATGTTTTGTCGGGTCTGGTATCCTGTCACGGATCACAGAAGGCAGAGTATAATTCAACAGTGTTTATTT
>CAIGQW010000317.1:8420792-8448473 GCA_903798125.1 Danio choprae | reverse complement strand
CTTCTTGCTGTGAGGCGAACATGCTATCCACTGCGCCACCGTGAGGCCCCTCATCTAAATATAAATCATCTAAATATATATAATCTAAATATAAATATATATTATTTTGAACAATTATGCTGAAAACCATTGATATCCATTGTAGGAAAAATACTAAGTCAATAGTCTTCCAACATTCTTCAAAATACCTTCTTTTGTGTTCGACAAAATAAACACTCAGCTTTGGAACTTTGACCACAGCATTTTAACTGCTGGCAGAACTATATCCCTTTATTTGAAACTCATTGCATGATTTATTTCTTTATAAGTGAGTTTAATATTTAATAGAATAATACATTAAGACATGCAGCATATAAATGACCTATAGCAGCTTTCTCCATGCAATATTCCAGCATTAAAAAAAATCAATTCCCAAGCACATTTAACCTAATTACCGCGTTACTACAAAGGCGACTAGAGAGCGCGCGCGCACGATAAAGAGCGCGCGTTCACTCAGCGCGTGTCAGTTTGTTCAAAAAGAGCGCGCTCCCGACACGACAAACATCAACAACAGCACGAGTTTTCTCTCAGCACGGGTCCACTCATTCAATCATATCAGCACCTCCTCTTAATACTGGGGGTTTTTCTTAAAAAAGCGGCTCAAACTCCCGCTGTCAGTGTGCATCCAGATGAGGAGGAATACCTGTCAGGCTGAACACAAAGGACGGGGAGTTTTTGAGCGTCCCTTCAGGATCTCCCTCACCGCTGGATCTCTCTGAACGGGACTCTTTACAGAAATAATGGTTCAGAATGTGATTCTGGTGTTTTTCCGCAGGAGACTCAGTCAGCGGCCGGCCGTTGAAGAGCTGGAGAGCAGAAACATTTTAAAACGTGAGTATTACTAACAATACACAATCATTGAGGTAAAGTTGTTTTAATATTCGCCCATTTGGACGTCCTCCTTAATAATATCATTAATTCACAAAAGTATCCGTTGCAAATTCTAAATAGGCAAATCATATTAGCAGCCAATGTCTGTCAAAGTAGCTACAACATTGTTCACAGTCAATGAAATAGTGCTAATGGTGTTTTGAAGTCATAATTACATGCTATTTCAGACAGAATATTTAAAGTACCGTGGTAAACAATGCAGACACAGTGCCACTATTCAAAAATGAACGAATGTGCGAATATAAAACCGATTTACCTCAATCACATAATCAGCGTGATAACTGTAAATAACATGAGTAATGCATCTGTGTCGACTAATTTTGACTGGAAATAATAATGCATTTCATGAAATAATAATGAATGTCATGAAAATAATGAATGGCACAGAAATAATATTACTATTGCTGCTATATGGGTGTTATAAAATAAATGCATAACTTATCAGAAATAATAACAACACTACACAATAAGTTCTCTTAACTATTTCATGCATTAACTAACTAGTTAATGCAAAAAAAAATACAGTTGTTCAGCTAAAGTCCATTAACAGTTAATATTAATAGGTAAAATGTTTTATAGTAACTTTTTCAATTAAGTCTAATTAATTCTTAAAGTTTTTTTCCACTGTTATGTTTTTTTTGACTGATGTACCATAATAAAAATAATAATACATTTTTATACTAATTAATTTAGAAACATTGGACATTTTAGATGATGTATTAATAACTGTCAAAATGAATATGAACTCATGTCAATGAACGCACAAGCTCCGTTATATCATATTTCATTTTTACTGTTAATTTATTTCTCTGGGAATCATTTGGCATCCTTAATCAGCACTTACTAATATTATAATACTAATAATACTAACGCTTATTAATAGCAATTACTAAGAATGAGCAGTACTCGTAATTAATTAACAATTGATTGATCTTTGTTAATGTTAGCTAATGCTGTTCGTGTCATCTCAGGTCTATTAAATAATATACCTTTTAATTGTTAATGTATCAGTAAATGATCAGCAAAACAATTGTTGATTTACATTTCATTAATCTTTGCAAATGTTTGGCGATAAAATGTTGTCGTTAGTTCATTTTGCTTTAATAAAGAAATGTTATGTTGAAAAAAAGTGCATGTTTGCAACTAGCTTGTTTTGGCACATTATTATTTGTTGCTTGTTTTCAGACATTATGTGGCTAAGAAATATCTAAATTATTATTATTTTTTGCATGAGGCAAGTAAAATCTTTCCTGAGATTCAGAAAGTCTGAAATTGCATTTCTAATGGTCTTAAAAAGTCTTAAACTTGACTTGAAACTTGCAGAAACCCTGAAACAATTGTGGTTTACTAATGTTAACATATGGAACCTTACTGTAAAGTACTACTAATTAATTTCAATTTATTTTTATAATAATATGACTATGCAATCAGTTCCTTAAATCAGAATACCTAAATATGCCACTATAGTTTTTGAGCAAAGTGTGTGATTTTGTCTTCCATTGTGGCTTCGGGCGCCACAAAATCCCTACGGAGCACATGATGTGAAATAGATGTAATCTGTGTGTAAGACATTGCTCAAGCACACGGCGAGTGACCCGTTTGATTCAATCACTCAGACTTTCTTTGCTCTTTCAGAGAGGAATGATCAGACGGAGCAGGAGGAGAGAAGGGAGATCAAACAGAGACTCAACAGAAAGGTAAACTGCTTCAGCTCACTCGCAGCATCACGTTTACTCTTTCTGATTTATGTGTGCTGCTGCTCAATGAAAGAAAGCCGTTGTTCTTCAAAATGACGTTTAAACGCTGAATAAAGACGCACCGTTTGAAGACAAGTGGTGTTTTTCAGAAAGTGAACGCAGTAATGTTCTGACTAGTTGAATCAGATCTATTAAAAGATTCAGACTGTAGAGACGGAGGAGAAGAAAAGAGCTGAGTTTGCAGAGACGAAAGCTGGACGTCAGTGCAGGAGATTTAGTCAGCAGTATGTCTACAATGATGTGTTTACAAACCAGCAAATACCATTTATTATTATAAATTAATAACAGTATTTAAATATAGCAATATAAAAGAATAGCAATTTCAAATGTTAAAATGCTGTTGTGGGGCTGCACGGTGGCGCAGTGAGTAGCACGATCGCCTCACAGCAAGAAGGTCGCTGGTTCGAGCCTTGGCTGGGTCAGTTGGCATTTCTGTGTGGAGTCCGGTTTCCCCCACAAGTCCAAAGACATGCGGTATAGGTGAATTGGGTAAGCTAAATTGTCCGTAGTATATGTGTGAATGAGTGTGTGTGGATGTTTCCCAGGGATGGGTTGCAGCTGGAAGGGCATCCGCTGCGTAAAACATATGCTGGATAAGTTGGCGGTTCATTCCGCTGTGGTGACCCCAGATTAATAAAGGGACTAAGCCGAAATGAAAATGAATGAATGAAATGCTGTTGTTTTTGTATAGCTAATTTTTCCACACTATGCAATTAAATGCATATTACACGTAAGTCAGACTTTTTTTTATTGTTATTATGATAATAATAAAACAAAAATAATACTAACTTAATAATAGTTTTATATTTTAGAATCATAATATTTTAGCCAGTGTTGGGGAAAGTTAATTTTGAAAGTAATGCATTACAATATTGAGTTACTCCCGCCAAAAAGTAACTAGTTGCATTACTTGGTTGCTTTTTATGGTAATGTGTTGCGTTACTTTTCCTTACCTTTCCTGAGGCTTGATCTGTTTCAGAATTTTATTTTATTTTTTTTAAATGGAGGAGCTCTGCAATTAACAATGTACTGTAGAACCTACACCATCATTACCTTAAAAAAAAAACACAAACAAAAATATTATTTAGGATAATGGTATTTTCTGGGAACTAATGATACTTTTTGTCTTATAAGTTTCCTAAAAACTGTCCACTGAGACAATCCCCTTTTCCTTTTCTTCCATGCGTTCAAAATAATGAATGCATTCTCTCATTGAGTGCGTGATTCAATGTGACTATGTTCATTTTTAATTCAGCAATTCATTTTTTAAAGCTAATTAGTTCAAATGAAAAGTTACTCATTACTTAGAAAAGTAATATTAATACGTAACTTAAATTACTTGTAATGCGTGACCCCCAACACTGAATTTGGTTTATTTACGAACACTAGAGTTGTCAAAAGTACCTACTTCAGTACCAGTCGATATTGAAATTTGAAAAACGTCCGATTACTGCTAACATTTGAGCCAGGGCCTAAAATTAAAAACTAGCCAAGTGGCAAATGAGAGTAAAAATCTGCGTTGTTGAGTACATGAAACACAGAATTATTACAAGAACGACAGAATTCTGGGAATTTCACAGTTTTTAACGAAGACTGTTCTGTTACATCCATACCATGTTGTGTTTATTTGTTTATTTTATTTAATTCTTGTCTATATTATTCTTATTTAATTATATTCTGCATTAGTGAGTACATAAAACACTGGCAATTGCAAAAAACAACAAAAAACCCACTGAATTATTACAAGAACGGCAGACAGTTTTTAAAAGAGATTCGCTGTTTCTAATGTAGGCGAATCAAATGATCTTTTCTGAAGATGAGATCATCATGATTGGCTGTTCATGCATTTAGGCAGTCTATTCTTCAATCATTCTAGACCTCTAAGTAGGGCTGCACAATATAGTTTAGACATCGACGTCACAATGTGTGCATCCGCAATAGTCACATCACAGGATGCATTATAGACTGAATGTTTATCATTTGCTTGTATTTTCAGGACCTGTGACTGTGCACACAGTTCAAGCTAATTTCAAGCATTCAGGCACAAGAAATTATAACGTTTGTGGCTTTAACAAAGATTCTTTGCTTGTATACAGTGTTATTCTATGTTTGATTTCAATTTCTGTACCTGAATACTGTTAGACTCTAAAGAAAACCATCAAGCACTGTTTTTTTTAATCTTTGATATTTTTACTTATGCTTGCAATTAGTTCGTTTGAATTCTTTCCAAATAGAGCTATTCAAGACAAGTCATCTAGCGAAACTGCATTTCTATTGCCATATATATTGCAGAAAAACAAAATGTCGCAATGTCAGTCCTGTAATTGTCCTTAGAGCCCTGCATTTGTACTTTTTTTGCCCCTGGGGCTGGGCTTCGGGCCAATTTTCATGTCATAGCTAGCACGCATATCGGGCTTCGGGCCTGCTTTAGAAAAAACTTTAAAAAAAATAGAGATTTATAGCCACATACAATGGAGAACATAAAGAGAAAAATTGCCAATGGCGAACTTAAAACGCTAGAGGAAAGGCAAACTTTTGGTCAACTTTTCAAATAGTGACAACTTTAAATGATGAGCCAACTGGTCATGCACAATGCACAACTTTAAACTGAGTAAACTCATTGTGGACCACATACTGCGTGCATATCGATGTAATTTAAAAACTAAAATGTACATGTAATAAAACAAACAAAAAAACTCCAAACATTTCTCTAAATTATTCTGATAAAAAACTAAACAAAAAACAAACTTTCTATTAAACACACATCTGGTCTATTTTAATAACTGTAACAGCTGTTTGACGGAAAAAAGGCGGGCTTCGGGTCGCACTCGAGCCCAAAATTTTGATAAGCTGTTGGACAAGGGTAGGGCTACAGCCTGTGCATCTCGGGCCAGGGCCGGGCTAGGGCTTGGATTTCAGGGCTCTAATTGTCCTTTTTCAGCCAGTGGACTTTTGCTTGAAACTTGCATTGAGCCATACTAACAACCTTCTGTTTCTGCTCATAGCTGAACCAGAGGCCAACAGTTGATGAACTGAGAGAAAGAAAGATCCTGATTCGCTTCAGTGACTATGTGGAGGTGGCCAAAGCCCAGGATTATGACAGAAGAGCTGACAAACCCTGGACCAGACTGTCTGCAGCCGACAAGGTACTGACAAACAGCCTCAATTCGATTAGACAGCACAGAGCAAAAACATTTTGTGCTTTTTATTTTTATTTTTAGAGATTCCCTCAACGTTAATAAACCTAATATATTAGTGAAGCAGCCAAAGCGTAACCTAATTTGAGTCAGTCATCATAATTAACGCAGTCTATCCTCATGATTGGTTTCAGTCGTTACAAAGTGCAGAAGTTACTCAAGGATACATTTAAGTGTGTTTTATTTGTACTTCCACAGGCGGCCATCCGTAAAGAGCTGAACGAGTTCAAAAGCACTGAGATGGAGGTCCATGCTTCAAGCAAGCATCTAACGAGGTCAGTGTGTGTGTTTTGCCCTCTCACAGATGTGCTGGAGCTATTTTTAGATCAGCAAAATCACACTCCCAAAGACAAACTGCCTGGTCAAAAATGATTCAGACATATATCCGTATTTTCCAGAAAATAAAGACACGTTTGGTCCTGTTGACTTCCATTTCTATGTATGAGAATGTTTCTGGTAGACAACTTGCAGTATAGTACAACCAACACATCAAAGAATTGTGAACCATGATTATCCTGAAAATTGTGATGTTATTTGTACTATATCGCCCATGCATTAGAGCTGCACGATTCTGTATACAATGAGAATTGCAATTATTTTTGTTTTGCTTAGAATGAAGGTCACGATTCTAAAGAACCTTTTTAATTTTAAAGATTTACCCCTGAACATTACTTTTTCAACCAAGATGGCAATAAAATAAAACTCTTTGCTTCAATCAAATGTAAAGAATTGATGAATTATTATGTTAAACACATATGCTTGCACTCTGTCATTGACTACAAATACAAAAAAATTTAAAAATCAGACATATGTCATTGTCAGATTTCCTCTAACCTTATTCATTCATTCTCCTCTGGTTTAGTACCTTATTTATGGGGTCACCACAGCGGAATGAACCACCAACTATTATGGCATATGTTTTTTTTGCAGCCCCAACCCAGCACTGGGAAACACCCACACACTCTCTCATTCACCCCCCCCCCCCCATACACCTATAGCACGTCTTTAGACTGTGGGAAAAACCAGAGCGCCCAGAGGAAACCCACGCGAACACGTGGAGAACATGCAAACTCCACACAGAAACGCTAATTGGCAGCCTACTTGCTGTGAGGCAACAGTGCTAACCACTGAGCCATCATGCCACCCCTCTAACCTTTTATTCAACGTTATATAGGCTAGAGTAGTTATAATGCCACTGACAAAACATTTACTCTCTTGGCAAGTCTCTGTGTTCCGTATGAAAGAATAAACAATCTAAAATGCTTGTAGTAATCATAACTCATTCATTTTCCTTTGGTTTAGTCCCTAATATTCATCAGGGAATAAAGGGACACAGTGGAATGAATCGCCAACTTATCCAGCATATGTTTTACACAGCGGATACCCTTCCAGATGCAACCCAGTACTGGGAAACACCCATACACACTCATTCACACACCTACACTACGGCCAATTTAGTTTATTCAATTCCCCTATATCGCATGTCTTTGGACTTTGGGGAAAACCAGAGCACCCAGAGGAAACCCACGCAAACAGGGGGAGAACATGCAAACTGACCCAGCCGGGACTCGAACCAGCTACCTTCTTGCTGTGAGGCGATAGTGCTAACCACTGAGCCACCGTGTCGCCCGTAATCATAACTCTAAGTACAAAAATATACATAAAGGCAGCAACACCAAAGAAAATTTATTTATTAACTTAAAGTTTATCACAAAGCGTGTGACGTTTCGAGCACACCGGCTCTTGGTCGTTTTTTTTGTGATAGCCTTTTCTAAGTTAATAAATTAATATTTTTGGAGCTTTGGTGTTGCCGCCTTCATGTATATTTTTGTACTCCTTGTTGTTTGGCTGAGCGCCCATTTTAGATTGATGTGCATCCTTTTGTGCATTTTTTCTTAGTACTCATAACTCTAAAATGAGATATAGTCATTTAAATGATGCACTCAGTGTACTTTCGCGATGTCACTGCAGAGCGTCAATTGGTGCCATCACTTTACAAAAATTGGCTCCTGAATGAAGTTGCTACAATCGCTATGTGCAACAAACTGAATGTTATTTACAACTTTATTACCTGTTATTGACAGCCTAGGTAAACGGGTACACTGAAGTATACTTCATTAGCTGACTCGTCCCCAGACAAAGCCAAGTGCATCATTAGCTCATGTTATTTTGCGGCCGTGAAAATGTCATTGTAGCACATGAAGACAGAATTTACCTTTCTGAGTGAATTATGCCTTGTAAATACTGTAGGCTAACTCTTTCAGTGCAATTTGGAGTATGTCCTCATTGCTTAGCAACGTTTCAAGAGTTCACACTTCGATATTGCTTGATGCTAATTGCAGGTTTGGCATGCTGTCCTGGGAGAGAACCCTGAGCTCGGAGATACTTGAGCCCAGGGCTCCCGCCTGATCATTTAGCATAAAAAGGGAGCTCCGAAATCATGTAGGTCTCAGGAGCACCCCCTGGTAAAGGAGGAAAAGGGGGAGATAGGGTGGACGGGAGGATTCTTCAAAAACGAAGATGAGGGAAATAAGGTGAAAATGGGCTGTTTATTGTGGGCTTGGATTAATCTGATTGGTTTATCGATGATTGCAGATGATAAACTATCAATTATATCACGTGCTCCTCTCGAAATTAGTTTGTAAAATGTCACATAGAAAACAATGTGAAGACATGTGCGTATGCATCTCTCATGTCCTTAAAAATGTAATTGGCAGAATTGTAAAGATGCTGGATTAAGATCGTGTCGGGGGTCGAGACAAGATCACAATTTGTTAACGATTAATTGTGCAGCTTTACCATGCAACAACTAAATTACCAACTTTAGATGAAAACATAGTTATTAATATCATAGTCATTACATAGTTATATAGGTATCGATGCTGCAAAATAAAATGCTGAAATGTTCATTATAGACAACACAACAGTCAACACATTTCACATAATAAAAAGCATGACATTCTAGAAAGTGTATAGCTACATGTACCACCTGTGTATGTGTCACCTTGTGTGGTTCTGAATAACAAGTTCCTCTCTAAATGATGATGGCATTAGAGCTCTTCTGTGTGCTCCTACTAAAAATAAGTGATTGATTCAGTGCTATAATCGAGTCTTGTTCAATTACATCATGTTCGTGATTGTTGATTTCGGTCTTCTTGTGCAGGTTTCACAGGCCCTAAGAGGGGGTTTTCTTCTGTGAAGAAAATGCTGAAAGTGGCGTTCATGTTAAACTCCTGGAGGAGCCTCTTCCAGAGTCGTGGCTTTGTCCATGGGATTCCCTTATTCTTCCAACGTCATGGGCCAAGTGCTGTTTGGATGTGGTTGCGCCGAGAGCTAGCGTCTCCACCGTAGGCCGCCCCAGGACCAAACCTGAAGAACATCTGCGGATACATTTAACCTGAGGCTGATAGGAGTGGAGCGGCAGAGGACTTTTTGATGTTTTTAAACTGGACTGCATTTCAGTGACTGCTAAGAAAAGAGTAAACGAATCAGTTCTGGATAAATGTTTGTGTACATGTAACCAGCTCCACTCTGAAAAATAAGTTAAAAAAAAGGAAGAAAAACAAATAAACAAACAAACAAAAAAAAAAACACTTGAGGGTTAATAAGCCTGCTATAAATGAATTTCATATTTACTGTACAAAAGTCAGTTTGAACAGGGTTGTTCATGTTATCACTTGAAAAAAAAACTTTGTAAGCACTACTTGTCTTCAAAATACAATTTTGGAAATATTTCTGTGTTCTGTAATGCTTTTTACATAAAAAATGTAATGTCTTATGCTCAGCAAAAATGCATTTATTCGGTCAAAAAATACAGTTAAAACAATAATATAGTGAACTACTTGGCAGGTTAAACCAATCATTTTCTATTTAATAAAATATAAATGTAATATTTATCTCTGATGCAAGTTTCTGAATTGTTTTACCAGTCTTCAGGGTCGCATTTAGAAATCATTATTTTATGCTAATTTGATTTTCACATTACCAGTGTTGAAAAGTAATTTGATTGTTTCACATTACCAGTGTTGAAAAGTAATAATGTGAAGAAAAACATTCATGAATATTTACTAGTTATTTTTTAACATTATAAATGTTTTTGACATTCCTGATTACCTAAATGCATCCTTGCTGAAAATAATACATTCTCAAAACCACTGGTAAGAGAGAGAAAGCGACTGAGTGTGAGATTATGTGTGTGAATCACCTGAATCTGTGCATCTCACCAGCATTCAGCAGCAGCATCTCTACTAATAGCAAAACTGGTAAGTTAAACTGCATCAAGAACAGCAACTCGCTACTGTCATGTCATGAGTCATGTCATGTTACTCTTTTAGTAGAGGAACTATTTTAATGATTAAGTTGGGGTGAAGCGTTTCTGCATGTTTTTCCAAGTTTGTGCTAAACAGTATGTGTGTTTGTATGAAAGAGAAATTAGAAGAGAGTATGTGCTTTCCAAAGATAATGCAATTTTGTGGGAAAAACAGAAATAATTTGCGTTTTTTTTGTTTCTTTTTTCTTTCCAACAACATTTTCATATAATTTTCTGAGCAATTTGGATTTTTTTTCCTGATCTAGGCTGTAACAACCTTTGAAATATATTAAATGATTCAGCGCAGTAATATGAAACTGTAATAGTCAAATATCTGCCTGGAAACCACTATAGCTGTGCATTTAAAAAATAATGTTTAGAACAGTGGTTCCCAATTCTGGTCCTGGGGACCCCCCATCCTGCATATTTTGTATGTCTCTCTTATTTGACACACAAGGATCAGTTCTTGTGCTGATCTCTTTTAATGTGCTGATGATCTCAATCAGGTTTGTTAAGGAAGACATACAAAATGTGCAGGGCGGCGGGTCCCGAGGACTGTAATTGGAAACCACTGCCTTAGAACAGCGGTGTCAAACTCAGTTCCTAGAGGGCTGCAGCTCTGCAGAGTTTAGTTCAATCCCTGCTTCAACACACTTACCTGTAGGTTTCAAGTAAGCGTGAAGGACTCAATTAGTTTGATCAGGTGTTTAATTAGGGTTAAAGCTAAACTGTGCAGAGCTGCGGCCCTCCAGGAACTCAGGGTGCATCTCAATCAGCATCCTTGTTTACTAGTCAGTGCACTGATCAGGTCATCAGCCATTTTAAGTGCTGTCTCAATTGCAAAATTCTTCCAGTGCACTGAAATGCATACATACGCACTATGTGCCCTTAACAGAAGGTCAGAAGTGCAAAATATCCAAATCGTGACCCAAATCATCAAACATAATGACAAACGAGAGACCTTTTTCTAAAAAAGAATCTGTTATTTATTTTTAACATGAACAAAATAGCTTGATAGGTTAGGACCAATCTAGCTAACATTTATAATTGTTTAATGGTTGAAATATTGCTGCTATATGAAACAATCAAATCATTTAGCTATAATATGTACTTTTTTAAACTTTAAACGATTAGTTCTGCTGTGATTTGTAAATTTCAGTTTTGATGATGTACAACGAGGTTTGTAGTAATCCAATGTGTAGTAAACCAAGCTCATCACTGTCCTTACCACTGTCCGAATTCATGCACACGATACTGATGAACGAGCTAGGGAGCTGATTGAGATGCAAAATTTGATTTCACAATATAGTTATTTAAATAAGTACTGTAAATATTTCAGAACAACATCAACACAAATTATTATAATAAATAAACTTCAATACTTCAGAAATGAAAAGGGCCATTTTTTTATTTGGACCTTGTTAAATATAGTAGGGATGCACAATATTGGATTTTTACAGATATTTTAAACTCATTTTGGCTTAGCTGATGTTGATTATCTTTTGTGTTGTGTTAATTTAGTGTCAAGCTTGAGATTTTCTCTCCCCATAAAAGTTAACGTCTCACAATAAATAAAATCAGAGCCCTGTTGATGCCTTTTTTCTAGAAAGAACTAACATTTTTCATTCATTTGTATTAGTGTAACCCATGAATACATTTCTGGACGACAGAATGATAGAAAATCTTTGATTAAAAATGGTCTTTATTTCTCAACATCTCTAATAACTTGAACCCATAAGGCACTTTTGCATATTAAGGCCATTGCAAGTGAATGCATACAATTAACTTAAGATGGGTTCAGAATCCAGCATTCAATTTAATGTCTGCGCACAGAAATCTGAAGGTAATTATGAGGTGGTAAGTCACAGATAACTGAATTTGGTCTTATAACATTTACTTATTTTCACAGAGGCATTTCACAGTCATTTATTATTCACATTAAAAATCACAAGAAAAACGTGCGCAAAAACTATCTACAGCAAACCCTTTTTTCCATAAATAAACAGCAATAAGTATAAATATATATTAAACCTTCTTAGTAGTATTTAAAAGAACATAACATTAATAATATCTATGAAATCAAACATGTTTAAAGAATAGTTTATAGTTTTCAAAAGGACCTTTTTTCTTCAAGTCAGAACCTGGATTCATCTGGAAAGAACAAGGCTTGTAGTCCTCTTCGCACACTTGTCAAATCCTCATCTTGCTATAAAGACAAAGAAATAAATAATAATAAATATAAATTCAGTTTGTATGACTTTAAGTATAAAATATCTATTGTATTTGTGCATTCTCTCACCATCTCCTTGAAGAAACGCTCCTGAACTGACTTCATGTTTTTCTTCATGGAAGACATCTGCAATATAGGCGACCTTACTTCAAAAAGCTTTCTACTCAAGGCAATCAATGCTTATTCTGTGCAGCAATATACTGACAGCAATCATCCAGACACTGTCCATTCTGCTTAGTGACATTTAGTTGAGGATGTACTGTAAATATGTGCTGGGCTCTTTCATCTCAGTAACAAAATAAACACACAACAATGACTGAGAAAACAGCAGTTAAAACATCTGATAACAGCCATATGGATAGGTCTGCAAGATACAAGTATCATATCGACAAATACAGTAAGGCATTGAAAATTACACTACACATTATTAGTTTGATATATCTGAGACTATAGTCTACGCCAGAGATGCCCGAAGTTGGGCCTGCAGGCCAAAGTTGGCCCATTGTAACCTTTGATTTGGCCCACCATCCCATTTGAGAAGAGAGGGAGAATGGGCAATTATCTTTGACAAAGAAATTTAATGTAACATTTTGTTTGTTTGTTTTATAATTTGTTTTGTTTTGTAAATGAATCCGATTTTTTTCCGGATCGGATTAAGAACAAGAAATTGGCAAGCAAATCTAGGCTGTGTTATAAATGGGATTGTTTGTTTTTACTGTAATATGTATATTATAATATTTTTTTAAATATCCTGCGTTAGTTAATGTAATTTAAAGCAATGTTTTGTAGTTATTTTAATATATTAGGAAATAAATTAGGAAATTAATCATGGAAACTAATGTAATAGAGTTTGGTATTTTTACCTTCGGCCCACAACCCTCAATCAAGTTTGCTGTTTGGCACATAATAAAAAAAAGTTTGGGCACCCCTGGTCTATAGTTTGAATTAATCCAATTGATTTGCATGACACATTGATAGTACAGAATAGCTGTTTTGTTACAATTCTTATGTATATCCCCTTTAAAATAGTTTGAAATGCAAAAATGTTTTTGCACCACTGCAGTATTTGACTCAACAAAAGTCAGGTCCTCACCTCCAAAGAGAAGATTTGTTCCTCGTACTCTAGGCTGTCACACACATCAGTCTGAATCGTGCTTTTAAATTTGTGTAGTCTGACAAAACAAAACATATCTGAGCAAGGCAAGCACTAGCATTATAAATTAGTAGTGGTGTAACGGATCACAAATCTCCAGTTTCACACGGATTTTGAGTCACGGATCGAACCATTTTTCGGATAAGCCAAAACTTTTGATTTCAACAAACATAATTCAGAACCTGTACTTTTAATAAAAATAAAATCAAGAAATAACCAGCTGAATAAAAACAAATAGTGAAATATTCAATACTGTGAAAAATGATCTTCGCTACTGTTGCTGATAATGCTTAATGTATAAATCTAACATTATAATTTGTACAACACATATTTATTTTAAGTCTCGTTTTCAATGAATGATTCTGTGTTATTTGATTGTTTGTAACTTTGTAATTAACTAAAAAGGGTAAAAATTTAATCTCTGCAGCACTTCAAAGTATTAATAAACATGTAAATCATCATCATTTGTAATTTATGTTGCGTGGGTGTTTGAATTGAGACCCCGATCTTCTAAAGATTAATTGTGCAGCTATACACTGAATGCATTGATGCAGGCTAAACAAGTAGTGACAGAAAACACCTTTAATAAACTAATAAAACATTTGGCTAGGTGCCACCACAACTTCTTCCGTCGTCATTATATTCATTCATTTTCATTTCGGCTTAGTCCGTTTATTAATCTGGGGTCGCCACAGCGGAATGAACCGCCAATTTATCCAGCATATGTTTTACGCAGCGGATGCCCTTCCAGCCGCAACCCATCTCTGGGAAACATCCATACACACCCATTCACACACATACACTACGGACAATTTAGTCTACCCAATTCACCTATAGCGCATGTCTTTGGACTTGTGGGGGAAACCGGAGCACCCAGAGGAAACCCACGCCAACACAGGGAGAACATGCAAACTCCACACAGAAACGCCAACTGACCCAGCCGGGGCTCGAACCAGCGACCTTCTTGCTGTGAGGCGAACGTGCTACCCACTACGCCACTGTGAGGCCCCGTCATTATATTTTACAAGAAAACCTAAATGTTTTCACATTGGCGATTTGAATGACACGGGGACGATCTCTCTGAAATCTCTACAAATGTTGGATCTACATGTAAAAAAAGGTTTTAATCCACGGTCATGTGTGTTCCGAACAATGGGTCGTAATCTGTGGGGATCACGGATCAACTGTGATTCGTTACACCCCTACATGTTAGACATATGCTGATATTCAATTTATTGTGATAAAGAACTTGCACAATATTGATATCGTGGGCTCTTAGAGAGAATACAGAATACAGAGAATAATTATTCAACATTTAAACATTTAGAGTGCTTTTTAAGAATATTCAGGTTGTTGTATTGGCAGTGGTTATTCTTCACAGTAGGGCTGCACAATATGTCGTTTCAGCATCGATATCGCAATATGCACATCCGCAATAGTCACATCGCAGGATCTGCAATGTCGAGTCAGGATTATAGCCAACCAGGAGCCACAGTTAAAAACATATATCATTTGTGAAGTCTTTGCAAAGTTTAACATTTGCTTTACATTTACTGAGAAGGTCATCATCTGCATGTGTCTTTAAGGCATGTGACTGAGTGAGCATTTCAAGCCAATTTAATATATTATAGTATAATTTATAATGTTTATAACTTACAATATTATGTTTATGTGTACGATGAAGACTATACAGTGTTATTTTACAATTGATTATTTGCCAGACTCCCAGAAATCACTGTTTATTCCAATCAGTCTACAATTATTAATTCTTAATCCATTACAAATAGAGGCATTGATCTTGTCTGGTGAAACTACACTCAATATGGTAATATGATTCGCAGAATCCGTAATCACAGCACCAAATGATTGAGGACTTAATATACAATTGATTTTCAAACATGAACATTTTCACTTTTATCTGGCTTACAACACTAAAAATGCTGTAACTATTTATAGGCCTTTTGTTTGTTAACTCTGTGCAGTATGGGTCCATTTGTTAACATCAGTTAATTTAACTAAAGTCGATGTAATGACAACTACAAAAGCATTAATTAATCTCAGGTGATGTTAATGTCTTAGTTAATGCCTAATAACTTATTAAAATCAAGTCATAATCATTAATGCTGATAACATTCAACTATAACAGGGCTATTTCTCACTGATTTTAATTCATTTACTAACACTTACTAATGAGAGGTTTTTGTGAAGTGTGGCCTATTGCAGTTTATCATCATCATTTTGCATTTTAATTTGTTTAATGTTTTCTCTGAACATGTTTATACCATAAAGCAATACTCCTAAGTTTTTTTTTGGTCATTATATCTGTTAAAGAAAACATTTTTAGGTCAATATCATGATAATACCATTTATCATGATAAAAGCGTCAGCAATTAATCGCAACAAGACATTTGATACTAACAGAAGCCTATTACGAATCCAATGTAAAAGGGAATTATTGTTATGTTATTTAAAGGAATAAACCAGTCAGTCCGTTTGAATAATAATAATAAAAAAAAGATGAAAGCCTGGAAACCTGCTAAACATTGCAGAGTAATTTTCTAGCACATCACGTCTTGTTTGGTGTGCATTTTACTGATTAACTTAGCAGCAGAAAGAGCTCAATGTTGTAACTTGTCAGCTGTCGCCTTGATTTTTTAAAAGGAATTATGCAACTCAAAGATAAAAGTCCATTAAATGACTTAAAATTTCAGACTCAATTGACCTCTTAACAATCCAGCCTTTAGATGCCACTTTTCAAAGAATCTTCAGAAATCACAAGATTCTTTCCATAATAACCTTATAGAGTGAACAAATAACTGGAATTACATAAACCTTGCTATTTTTTCCCCCTGGTGCATCTAGGAATGTCTGGAAGAGCCTGTTTATTACTGCTCCCCAGAACAACCCACAGACATTTCAGTCATAAACAAGTCTTGTAGACATGATTACACATTATTACGAGTACTAAAAGGGTTATCAAAGTACAGTTAGCTGCTTTAACATTAGAGCTGGGAAATCTATGGTGTTCGTGTTTATGCAGGAGCTGTTCATGTATTCTCACCTCTCGGTTCTTTTCTCTTGGTAGGTGTGGAAGGCCGAGGTCTGCTTTTCCCAGTAAGTCTGTGAATAGTGTGATTAAATCAACACAGATAAGACAGGGTACAGTGCAGGGCAAGATGACACCCCACCATCATTTTTTTCTCTCTTGATAATAAGCTCACAAAATCTATCAATAGATATATTCTATATTTCATTGTCATTTTATAGGAAAATATTTGTGAGATTTAGGTGTGTTCACACTTGGCAGGCTTGGTCTGTAAGTTGCCACAGTTCAAATCAAGCTATGAAGTCCAAAGAATAGTCTATAGACCTCAGATTTCTAGAAAAGATTCTGCACCATTGAAGGTCCCAATGGGCACAGTGGTCTCCATTACCCGTAAATGGACCAGGACTCTTCCTAGAGGCAATTGCCTGGCAAAACTGAGCGATTGGGAAAGAAGGGCCTTAAGCTGCGGTCACACTACACTTTTCGCCCCATAGACTTCCATTCATACCCATGTAAATGCGGGAGACCATAAATGCAAGCTCGTGTCACAAGTTTCACGTCGCTGCATTCCAAAGTTCAAGCTTGGTGAACTCTGACCTGCGAAATCGCATCACATTATAGTTCAAGACTAATAGTAAATCAAAACGTGACCCATATGTACAGAAATTAAAAATATGAAGCAATTGGTTGTTTAATCAGTGTCACATCATCTTGTTTTATCCTGTGTATGTTTTTTCAGTGGCATGAACTTGGAGACTGGTCAGGATTGAGGGAAAAATTTATGCAGCCATGTACAGAGACATGCTTGATGAAAAACCTTTTCCAGAGGGCTCTGGAGTTCATTTTTTTAACAGGACAATGACCACAATGATCACAGCCAAAATAACAAAGAAGTGGCTACGGGACAACTTGATGGTGCTTGAGCGGTACTGCAAAAAAGAATGGGGAAAAAACCCCCAAAAATAGCTGTGCCAAGCTCGTAGCATCACACTCAATAGATTTGAGGCTGTAATTGGTGCCAAAGGTGCTTCAACAAAGTATTGATCAACGTAAAATATATTTTTTTCAAGATTTCAAACTACTTTCATGTTCATTTTATTGGCATTGTTTGCAGAATTGTGTGGAAAATAATGAATTTAGGGGCCTCACAGTGGCGCAGTGGGTAGCACGTTCGCCTCACAGCAAGAAGGTCGCTGATCGCTGGTTCGAGCCTCGGCTGGGTCAGTTGGCGTTTCTGTGTGGAGTTTGCATGTTCTCCCTGTGTTGGCGTGGGTTTCCTCCGGGTGCTCCGGTTTCCCCCACAAGTCCAAAGACATGCGGTACAGGTGAATTGGGTAAGCTAAATTGCCCGTAGTGCATGAGTGTGAATGGGTGTGTATGGATGTTTCCCAGAGATGGGTTGCAGCTGGAAGGGCATCCGCTGCATAAAACATATGCTGGATAAGTTGGCGGTTCATTCCGCTGTGGCGACCCCAGATTAATAAAGGGACTAAGCCGAAATGAAAATGAATGAATGAATAATGAATTCAGTTCATTTTGGAATAAGGCTGTAACCTAACAAAATGTGGAACAAGTGAAGAGATGTGAATACTTGTGATCCACCAATCAGAGAAATTCCACAATCTTGATTATTTTTTTAAATTATTAAAGTTAATCCAGAATATCTCATGTTATTCTGTGGATGCTTGGCTATTCCCCATGCACCTGTACTGCTTAGTACAATTTTTTGTCTGTTGGTACACCTGCGCTCTGTTTTCAGTGTCTCTGGCCTCTGTTAATGTTCCATTTATAGACTTCATTCATTCATTTTCATTTCGGCTTAGTCCCTTTATTAATCTGGGGTCGCCACAGCGGAATGAACCGCCAACTTATCCAGCATATGTTTTACGCAGCGGATGCCCTTCCAGCTGCAACCCATCTCTGGGAGACATCCATACACACTCATTCACACTCATACACTACGGACAATTTAGTCTACCCAATTCACCTGTACCGCATGTCTTTGGACTTGTGGGGGAAACTGGAGCACCCGGAGGAAACCCACGCCAACACAGGGAGAACATGCAAACTCCACACAGAAACGCCAACTGACCCAGGTGAGGCTCGAACCAGCGACCTTCTTGCTGTGAGGCGAACGTGCTACCCACTGCGCCACTGTGAGGCCCTCTATTTATAGACTTTGCAATAAAAAAATATTGCAAAGCAGTTTGTGCAGATTCAATACAGAAATTAGCTGAAATCAGTCAGTGTCTCTCTAGATTTGTGGTCACATTAACACTGTTAAATTTGGGTAAAACTATATATAGTTTCACTATTATTCCATGACATTTATACAATCTGTAAATGTTCAACCAGAATAATAATTGAGCCAGTAAGGGCCATTTTTACCCATTTTTTTCCTAACAACTAATCAAGAAATGCTTCTATTTATTTCCATTAATAATTTACCAGCTAATGCATAACCATCCTGCACACGCTAAACCTATATCTAAATACACACAAATATATTACAATTCAAAAGTAATTCCACATTATTCTTCCCACAAGCAATCCCATATTTTTTAGCCAAATAATACATATAATTATTCTTTTTTACTGGGCATTTGAGAAGTCAGCATTACCATTAATTCATCCTCCATGCCTCTCAAAACAACGTCATCCTGCTCAAGGTTTTGTATTTCACTCAAGAGGACTTGCCTAACTTTCTCCAACCTCTGAGAACTATAGAGGGTAAGATAAAAGAAAGCAGGTAAATATCAGAAACTCTTGTTTTTAGGGCAGAAATTCTGACCTCTTCTTTGTCAAAGGTCTTGTCTAACCTGTACTGGTGGACTTTTACAAGGACAGAGGACATGTGCTGCTGTAAGGTCTTCAAAGACTGATTGGTGTAAAGATCCATCATCCTGCAGCGATTCTGATGAAAGCAAAGACAAGTTATCGGAAAAGCCTAATGAACACTGACTGAATGCTTTAGGCTATTCAATTGAGGAAGTGAATCCTCAAACAGTTGCTTGATGGGGCTGGTGTGTTGAGTCAGGGCTGATTTATTGCGAAAAGAGAGATGACAAGCACCTTGATCTTGCTCTTAAGGTCTGAGCTGAACTGATGGCAGATAAAGCGCACCTCCTGAGCAGGCTGTGTCAGGTCTATGTCTGCCTCCACACTGACATGCCTGCAACTGGACCTCGTACAGGATGACAGAGTCTCCACTTCCTCAGCTGCAGGGAACAGACATATACATACTCGTGAGTCACACTTGAGCATGCTCGCAAGCACACACACCCACCTGGAATACTACAGCTGGGCTTTCAGAATTATTCTGTTTTCTTATGGAGTTTTTTGTTTGGAAATTTGTAGTTTTCAGCAAGGATGCATTACATAGATCAAGATGTATCAGTGAAGTCATTTATAATGGTGTAATTAAACAGCAGAATTGTTTTTTGAGAACCAAATCAGTATATTAAAATTATTTCTGAAGGAATCAAAGATAGCTTTGCTATCATCTGGTTGGTTCCTGTCAACGGACTTCAGAGTAGTTAATTATTAAGTAATTATGAATAGTTGAAAAGTTTTAAACTCGCTGCACTGTAGGTGCACTTGAAAAAAGTAAGTGTGTCACACCGCATGTGTGCTGCTCTTTATTTGCATGCACTTGCCATGCATCTCCGTTTGAAATAACAAACAAACTTATTTGCACAAGAGACGCAAATATATGATTGGCCCCTAATGCTGGGTTCACACCAAACACTTAATTAAGTATTCGCGTGAGTAAATTACAGTCAATGCAAACATGTGAATAGAAGAAAATTATCATTGCACAGTATTAATGAATGCGCAACGCTTTTGCTGCGCATATGCGGCATACACCTCAAAAGCATCTACTGTGAAAAAATTTAAGCAAGGGGAAAAACATTCTGTGAGTAAACTAGTGCAAGTGAATCCAGCATTACTGTCTGCACGGTAGTCTACAGTTATTAGTAAATCATTTATAGCATTCATTAATTTTCCTTTAGCTTAGTCTCTATTTCAGAGGTCGCCACAGCAGAATGAACCGCCAACTATTCTAGCATATGTTTAACGCAGTGGATGCCCTTCCAGCATCCACTGGGAAACACCCATACACACTCATTCACACATGCACTCATACACTACGGCCAATTTAGTTTATTCAATTCACCTATACCAAATGTCTTTGAACTGTGGGAGAAACCGGAGCAGCTGGAGAAAACCCAAATGAACATGGGGAGAACATGCAAACTCCACACTGAAATGCCAACTGGACCAGCCTGGACTTGAACCAGTGCTAACCACTGAGCGTATATACATATCAATTTCAGCTCCATTTTTGTTCCCATAAACTTACTGGATATAGTTGGTTCCTTGGTCCTGTTAGTCAGGCCTCTCTGGTAACTTTTCTTTCTTCTCTCGTTCTCTGCAACTATGTCGTCCTCCTCCTCTTCTTCCTCCTCTGAGGTGCTTTGATCCTTCATCAGTGGTTTGCTATTGGGACCTGAGGCACACCAACAAAAAGTTTATTCAGATTCACGAGGAGCAATACAGATAGGTGAAAATTGGGATTAATCTGTCTGGAGACCAGCTGGTAATGAAATCATACTGTACATAAAGCAATGACATGACTGCTAGTGTGAGCATTTAACACATTTGTGACAAAAATAGATCAGTGACTACTGGTTTCCAGCATTCTTCTTTTGTGTTGAATGAAAAATGAAACCTATACATACACATACACACTAGACATATCCCAATAGACTAGATAAAAATATTCAAATAACCTAAATCATAAATTTAACACCACATTTAACACACTGAAAAACAAGTTATAAAAGGTAAAATGTTTGAAAAATAATGCATTATTTTTAGAGTATCTGGGTGAAAACTACATTTTAACCTCACACTTTGCATGCGTTTTTCTTTGTGTCCATTGTGACAAGATTAAAAATAGCCATGCAAAATATGAGAAATGATTTCTACTGGAAAGAGCCATCCATTTCTCAAAACAATAACAATTCCCTAATAGACAAACAAGTATTTAAATATTTTGGAGAAATATTTGAAATGAGCAAAGCTATAGTTCTCTTTGGGTGACTTTTGCGTCTCTCTAGTTGGATGAATGTTTTGTACAACATCACGGGTAAGTACAAATGGTGGTTTATCAGTTACTGTTAAAAATCTAATTCCCTCTAGAGAAAATGAATGTAGTTTTTGGAAGTTGACTGTTGCTTTCAAATCAAATACAGCAAATACAAATCAAATACAGCAGGGGTGACCACCCCTGGAGAGCTACATTCCTGCAGAATTCAGCTTCAACACTGGTCAAACACACCAGAACCAATTAATTAGGACCTGAAGCAGCACTTGATAATTAGAGAGGTGTGTTTGGTCAAGTTACAACTGAAATCTCCAGGAACAGGGTTGGTGACCCTGAAATACAGTGTTTCCATAAGAAAAAAAGTTTAAGCAGATAATTTGTTGTAGATACAACACATAACCCTTTTTAAAAAGTGATAAATACCCTTACTAGGAGCCCAGTATTTATCAGTAGGCACAAACAACTTTCTTGGCTTCATTTTCAGGGCAAGCTGAGAGGGAGAAGGAGCCTTATTTTCTTTGTCCTCCTCACTGTCCTCATCGTCCTCAGAGTGGCACGGGATGACATGTGTGTGGATGACTGATGGACCTGATTTAGTACAAGAATATATAAGATGCTTATTTGTGTATATTACCAAATGCATATACAAAACCACACAGTATTTAAAAACCCAATTACCTGACTTAAATCCTGCTCTCTCATCTTTACTTCCTTTCGGGCATACTGGTGTTTTCTATAAATCAAGCAAAAGAATTATGGTGTGTAACTGAAATATACTACTACCAGTGTACTCTGAAATAAACAGTTAAACTTGTACCTCTAGCTCAGTAAGTGCTGATGGCATGTTGCTCAGAGATTTGTGTGACGTCTGGCTAATTGTCACAGAAATGACAGACCTCCTTTCAAAAGATGCTGGGCTGGTTTTGTTCTTGGCAGCTCTCTGCTCCTCCTGGTGGTCTGGAGAATTCAGGGACTCCTTGATGGTGAGTGGTTGACTTTGGGACAGTACTAAATAAACAGGACTCAGCTCAACCTGCTGGGGTGAGACAGAGAACAGGTGAGTTTGCATTACACTAAGATATTGATATTTTCAGTGAGGTAATAAAGATGACATAAATGTTTAATGAGACAAAGAATTAATTGAGTTTTATTTTTTACAGAAATGTTTACATTTTACAGAAATTTATCATTTTTAACTGTTCAAACACCATATATATATATATATATATATATATACATACACACAAAATAAATATGCACAGTACACACACATATATATTATGTTAATAAAAGCTTTTATTTAGGATGTGATTGTGATTAATCAGTTGACAGCACTATATTTACATTTTTTGAAAGAGGGGGACAGGATCAGATGCAAGTATTACAGTATTAGTTGCTATTTTCATGAATGTGATTTAGATTTTAGCAGCCCCTACAGATGTATTCCTGTTTACCTGAGGAGCAGGTAGACTCTTCTTAGAGCCTCTGGAGGTTGTGGAAACAGGTGTTATGGAGAGAGGAGGAGGTTTTACAGCACTTTTACTCCCTGGTGTTTTACAGAGAGAAGAGGTTTGTACTGCTTTGAGAGGAATGAGAGGCTCAAGCGGAGGCGAGTCTGCTTCAATCGGAGAGATGGACAGAGAACGCAGAGGTGTAGTATTGGATCGCTGGTTGGTTGTTAGTTTTTCATCCGCTACAGAGACAAATAAAAAGCAAATTACACAAGCTTCTGGCATTTATACCAGGCTTTCTATTGAATTAATTTAGTGTGATTAAGTTTTAGAACAATTATAGATTTACATTTGTAGAAACAAAATAACAAATTTAGGCCAGTTTCATTCTTACATCTCATCTTCTCAATGCAGGGTGGCGAGGCAAATGTGGAAGATAATCTTGCAGCCCAGGTTTCTTTCTGTCTGGCCCATGAGGTCTTGGTTACTGTGAGACGCTCAGGACTAGACATCTTCTTGCCTTTATCATTCCTCTGAATTTGCTGAATCTCTGCAAAGGCTGTTTCTGCCATTTTTCGCCCAGTCTTCTCATGCTGTTTGGTTGTGTCCACTGAGGGTTTCTGTCTCCTTTTTTCTTGTGCTGCGGTTTGAGTTGAAACAATCTCCTGAGGGGATACTGGTCGCACCACTGCCTTTTTCTGTTTGAAGAGAAACAAGACTTAAACCACATCAGGAACGCTATCGTTAGTCTATCCTAGACTCTAAACGCTTTCAATAAAGGCAATTACATTAATGAAGATGCCCTAAATGAACTGTGCTGAAAGAACAATCACATGCCTTAGGGGGAGGTGCTTTTTCGCTCTCTGACAGGCTGGACTGGTTGTCTGAGTCAGACGGCTCTCTGTAGGTTTTGGTCAAGGCTGCAGCTCTTTGAGGTCGTCCTGTGGTTTTCTTATTATTGATGCTTGGCTGCCATTTATCCTCATGTTCGGCCACTTTCTTCTGCCTCTTCTGTTATCCATCAATTCAAAAGAAAAAGGAATGATTACTACTAATAAGCATAAAACACACACAAAACTGCACATTCAAAAAAAGAGTAATCAGCTTATGTATGGGGTATATAATGGAAACAGAATTACTATTTTGAAATAAATTGAGTGCATTTTACAGTGCAGATTCACTCTGATATTCACAAGAAAATGCTGTGAACTCAAGCTAAGCTAGGCTGCAAAAACACCCATCCAGCTAATAATGGCATAAAAATGAACACATTACCATGCATATTTACAAATAAACACCTATTTTTGCCAGTCTGATGAGGCCATTTTTAATACTTCACATATGAAAAGAAAGATTTCTTATTGGTAGCGTAGTTAGGGTGACCTTTTCAGTTTTTTTTTCAGTGCAAATATTACAAAAGTGATAAAATAACGAGCAACAAAAGTTTCTGAAATCTTATAGATATAATCTGTGAGTACAGCATACTTATTCCTACCCGCTTTGGCTTGGTCTGTTCTTTCACTGGCTTTGGTGAAGGCAATAGTGTATATGGTGATTTAACTGAAATAAAATGAAAGCGTAACAAACTATCAATAAATTTAAAATAAATTGTTTGGTATTCATTCAAACAGATGAAATCTCGCTTTACTGTGACAACAAACAGATGACAACCAGTGCCCGGTTGCACAAAACACCTCAAGAGTAATTTCCCTTAAGATCGTCCTTATGTACCCCTTAAATTTAAGGGTGTTGCATAAAATAACCCTTAAATGTTACTTAAGGGTTTTTATAGGTGAAACAAAATTTCCTTAAATGTCTTTTTCCCTTAAGTAAACTGCTAAGTGTTGCATAAAGCACTGTCATTGCTTTAAGTTTAGTCTAAGGTTGGAAAAACTCTACCTTAACAGTTTCACAAACACAATTAATGATGAAAAACTGTTGCTAAACTGTTTTGCCAAGTGTTATTTCTGTGTTGCATCCTTTAAGATGTTCGCTGTTTTGATAATGCACAATAATCTTTACACTTCAATCAGGCAGCAGGTGCTATCAAATTAAATACAGAACACAGCGACTAACTTTCTGTTGTTGAGAGTTTTTGTCGTGCACATGAACGTGCACATGTCAGTGTGTGTGTGTGACACTGGGCTGGGTGAATGAGCACTCAGTTCACAGCTGTCTACAGATGCGGCACGAGCGACTGTTGTGTTTATTGTGGACAATTTTTAGCTGCTGTAAGGCGATTGCATTGATTGCTCCTGTCTGTCTCACGTACATTAAAATCACTGCTTGTGATGACTTATGAGTCTTTTTCGGTGTTTGTGTTTAAAAAGGTTTTCTGTAAAATTGCCATCATGTTAAAACACAAGTAGAGTGACCATGGCAACAATATATATATTTTTTTACGACAAACCTGTGTCGATGTTGTGAAACACTTCCCTTACCTAAGAGAGCTGTTTAAAGGGATTGAATTATTCTCTTATGTAAGGGTAAAATAACCCTTAAGTGTTATACTTAAGGGAAAAACTTAAGGTGCTTTATGCAACCGGGCACAGAGTTCTATTACTTTGACTGGTAATGAAATACATCTTTCTTTTAATTATATAAAGATAGGTGTAGTTTACATGTAGAGTCAGCTGGTGGAAAGGTGGCTTTAACCGGCTGCCTGCTGTAGTCTGCTACTTTAGGCTTGGGTTTCCTGTTGGCTGATTTTAACCAGCTAATATCTGTCATATTGTCTGTGTCCGTATCACTGAACAGGTATTTCTTTGCATTTGCTTTAGTTCCCTAGAATGTAACAAACACAATCATATAAAATGTGCAATTTTTGATAGACATACTGTATGTGAAGTCAACCAAATGCATTTTAGAAATGTAAAACCTTTGGTAACTCAGGCCTTTTAGCAGAGTTGGTGCGATTCAGAGAAATACTTAGTTCACTGAAAATAGAAGAGTAGGATAAAATAACTACACTGTTATGTTTAACTGTTAAACACAGAGAGCTGTTTTGTACAATTACCTGCTTTCCCTTCTGGATGCATCAGAAGATTTCTGTCTCTGAAGAGGAAAACAATCAAGAACTAATGACCATTATTATCATTTAAATATAATACATTTACCACACTTACCACACTAATTTTTGGTGTGTCCTCTGTAAAGGCATAAATATCCCTGAAGACACCACAAAAAAAATGTAAATTTAACAGTTCTTTTTGAACAAGTGAAGTTTATTTATAAACTAATTTCGAGAGGATCACGTGCTTATGATTGCTGCGGCTGGTCCCGCATTATCCAATTCATGATTCACCAATCAGACGATTCCTAAGCCACTATAAATACCCTAAGTTTCATATCACAGCCATCTTCGTTTTGAAGAATGCTTCCCGCTGCAAACGCTCCAGCATCGCACCGTTTAACCTATCCATACGGAAGAACAACCAAACAACAACATAACTTCAGCCAGAGCCCTGCTCTTCCCGAGACTTCAGCCGCAGCCCAGCGCCACCCAGCCTCGCCAGCATACGAGCAGGTCTACAATCGAGCCTGAGGTCCCGCAAGACGCAACCGGTGTAACACCGGCCCACCAGCTCTTCCTCCATCCAACCACAACGAGGTGAAAAAATCTTCTTCTCCATCTACTTCAAGCAACTACATACCTCTGACTCGTCCTACACATCCTCAATATCCAGCCAACGAACTCCGCCTAAAGACTCAGACGCCGGCATCCATGATTCCAAACCATCGCAACGAAGCAGAACTCTCCCCTACTGATCCACCCGCGTTACATAGCATGAATTAAGGAGAAACTTTGCCAAAATAACGACTCGCCAACAAAGACTAAACATTTTTATACACCTTCCGAAAGCCGAGACTTGCGTGACCAGAATGACACAAGCGTCATCGATCAATACTGGCATCTACCACAAGATAATAACCAAATAAACTCACCTCACAAGCCCCCCGCCTGTCCACCGATCCATAACCTTCCAACAGCATGGAGTAATTTGACTACACGGGGTCCAGGCAATCCAATTGCGTAAAACATCAGTCCAAAACCCATTTATATATCAACAAACCGCCACGGAAAGCACCGCAGTCACCCAGACTAGTCATTGAAGCGCGTACAATACAGTAGCATTTCTTGGATGTAAACAAATGCCACAAAATGGCCGCCGGTCTTTTGATTGACAGTTCATTCAACCAATAGCTGAAAGGAGAAGCGCCACCATTCAAATAGCTCCCTGGGCCCAATAGTCCCGCCTTCTCTTTTGAAAGTTTTGAATGACCCAGTTACAAACGACTAGTATAATGACTTTGGCCAGATATGATTCTAACCATGTTAAGATTGCAAGAGCAATGCTGTTTAAGCATGGTTTAAATTAAATGGCGTCACCATTCTTAAAAATTATTGATTAGACGACGGCAGTTAATTTATACTTTATTTTTATTATTTATATTAACTATATCTATATAAAAAAAAAAAAAAAAAAAAAAAAAAAAT
>CAIGQW010000317.1:8368559-8419365 GCA_903798125.1 Danio choprae | reverse complement strand
GGAGCACTCATAACTCTCTAATACCGACTACCACTGCACCTCCGCAACTGTAGAGGTGCTTCGCTGAGCTACACTCACCCTTTGCACCACTGCAACTGCAGTGATGCTTTAGCCAAGCCCTTATTCACTTTCATCTTCACAAATCACTACCGACAGTATTTAACATCCCCACGGGAGTACTCATAACTCTGCAATACTGACTACCTCTGCAACAGTAGAGACGCTCCGCTGAGCCTACTCCCACCGCACCACTGCCGCAGCAGTGACGCTCTGCCTGAGCTCGCACATAGTTCCATTTAGCCATTCACTACCAACACTCGCCACAGCAGGTAAATCGCCTCCGCGGAAGCGTACTTGCTTTTCAATATTGACTTCCATTGCACCTCTGCAACAGCAGAGACGCTCCGCTGAGCTTCATTTCCCCTCTGCACCACTGCCGCAGCAGTGACGCTCTGCCTGAGCTCACATACACTTCCATTTAACATGCCACTACTGACACACTCCCCAGCACTGCCACAGCAGGTAAAACGCCTCCTAAGCATATTCACCTGTTATTATTGACTTCCATTGTACCTCCGCAACTGCAGAGATGCTCCGCTTAGCTTAAGTCCTCTGCACCACTGCCACAGCAGGGACGCCCTGCCTGAGCTCACTTACACTTCCATTTATTTATACTATTACTCTCCCCAGCACTGTCACAGCTGTTAAAATGGCTGCGTAAGAGTTCTTTGATACTGACCCTCCGCTGAGCTTATCCTAACATTTCATCACTGCCACCATCGTCTCTCTAGCAGAGCTCATACACCCTGCATTCAAATTATTACATCTGTAATAACACACATAGCATTTGCAACATCGGCTGCCAGTACACCACCTCAGTAGCAGCAATCACTCACTCTAACCTATACATTCACACTCTGCACTGGTTCCATCTTTGCTCCCGCAAACCCTCTCCTGGTACCATCTTTCTAACACTTTCCATTCAGCAGCCGGTTATTGCTTTGATCTTTATTGCCTTTTGGGGGGTTCTTCAATACGCGGCTGCTGTCCCGAGCTAATTAAGGCATCTTGGGGAGTTCTCGAGATCTACCTGAGCTCAATCTCCCCTCTCGCCTTGCAAACGAGAGGGAGCCCCGGGCTCGAGGATCTATGAGCTCAGGGCTCTCTCCCGGGACAGCATGCCAAACAAGCTTTATAACCAATCATCAGCTAAGTGTGAACTCTTGAAGTGAAGTTTATTTATAAACTAGTTTCGAGAGGATCACGTGCTTATGATTGCTGCGGCTGGTCCCGCATTATCCAATTCATGATTCACCAATCAGACGATTCCTAAGCCACTATAAATACCCTAAGTTTCATATCACAGCCATCTTCGTTTTGAAGAATCCCCCCTTCCACCCCTACTCCTCCTTTCCTAGATGGGTGGCACGGTGGCCCAGTGGTTAGCACTGTTGCCTCACAGCAAGAACGTCACTGGTTCTAGTCCTTACCAAGCCAGCCGACGTTTCTGTGTGGAGTTTGCACGTTCTCCCCGTGCTCACGTGGGTTTCCGCCGGGTTCCCCGGTTTCCTCCCACCGTCCAAAAACACGCAACTTAAGTTAATTGACTAATCCAACTCTGCATCTAGACATGCTCCTATTAAGTAGTCATCTCAAGAGCAATCACTATCTGTTCATTAGCTACTACAGCAGGGGAGTTCTCGAGATCTACCTGAGCTTAATCTCCCCTCTCGCCTTGCAAACGGGAGGGAGCCCCGGGCTCTCTCCCGGGACAGCATGCCAAACAAGCTTTATAACCAATCATCAGCTAAGTGTGAACTCTTGAAATAATGCATGTTTTAGAAGAGAAACTTCACTAAAACCCAGTACTCAATGCTTTGTAATAGCTTTTTGTTTTTTTCATCCGTTTTCGGCAAGCTTGATCTCTTCGCAGCAGTTTTCTCCTATTAAACGAGCAAAAAAAACATAGCATGACATTTGTATAACTGAATATACCTGAACAAACATGACTTTGTGTACTTGTGACTTACAGTAGAGGATGGGCCACAGCTCTTGTTGAACAGATATCTAAAAGTGAAGATTGAATGTGAGGCACAGAAGTAAAGGTAAGTGATGAATGAAAACATGATGAATGTCACCTGTTTGTAGAAACAGTGTTAAGCGGAGGGGATGCTGCTTTGGAAGTTCTCTTGTAATGTCTGGATATCATCTTCACCATACTGTCTGTTACATCTGTCATCTTCAGAACATCAACAACAAAGGCACAGTTTAATTTAATAAACCCCCCTCAACATCCTTTCATGGGGAGAAATTAGAATGAGACATAAGCCCCTTCCACACATGCAGACATTTGTGGAAAATTACTGGCACTTTTTCAGAAAGAGATCATATGTGAGCAGGTCCTTTTTAAAAATACTGGTCAATTTGTTTTGCAAATTTTTCTTTTTTACCAGTAATTTCCTGGAATTGCTTTAATAATTTGGTCGGTATAGAATAGCATAGACATTGTTTATTTGAAGGAATTTATAAGTTTAGACAGTTCTTCCTCACCTACCGCTGAGAAAGTCTGAAGTTTATCCATTAACGATCTACAGAGCTCTATTTGGTTAGCTAGCTTCTCTGCCTTCAGATGCTAGCGACAACATTTTTCTCCAATAGTTTGGTATTTTGGTTTGTCTCTGGAACAAAAGCATGAATACTAAAGTTACCAAATAAAATACAAAATACCAAATAAAAGCAAAACCATCAATAAAAAAAACTTGTAAATGTTTACAAATACAAGCACAGCCTTTTAGGTGTAATTTCTGGTTAATGATGTCAGAATACCAGTGTTTTGGAATATGAATGGTGCTTTTCCGAAAAAATTACAGAATGTCAATTCCTGTGTGAACAGTGCATTTTTTATTTTATAATTTTTTAAGTCGTTCTTGAAATTTTCCAAATATTTACCTACATTACACTGTGTGAAAGGGGCTATAGATTTAACAAAATGAGTCTTACATTGTCATGGTCTGATATGTTGCCCTGAACTTTGATACTCTTCCTTCTCTGTTGTGTAGGGTATGCTGATTTCTCTGCATCTTCTTTCTCCTGTCCTGCAGTCTTGGGCTCCAGCGAGGAGCCTCTCTGGGCTGCGTGGCCATCTGTACCCTGCTGCTCCTTCAGCACCTCCTCCAGTCTCTGAGTGAGCTGCGTGTGCAGCTGCTTCTGGGGCAGAGATCTGGATGCACACTGTGCCGGAGACAGACGCTGAGGAGGGGGAAGAGAACCACCATCTGGAGATGACAACATGGAGAGCAAGGTTACACAAAGTGACTATATATCTAAATATTTTTTGATGCAGTGTAAATTAGGATAGGTGTGCTGACCAATTCAGGAAGTAAACAATTAGACTTATTTACTTTGTGTTTTTGATTGATACATTTATTGTAAAGAGAAAGCAGAATGATAAGAGAAACATAGAAAACTGGTTCACAGTAACAGTAAATTATAGTATAGAGGTCTTAATACAAACAGGGTTTCTGATAGTTTCACAAAGACCTTTTATGAATTAAATTTCAGACTAATTTTCAGACTTCAGACTTTCAGACTAAATTTCAGGCTGAACACTAAGAATTTTTTTTCTACTGTCCAGTGGAAATTATTTTTACTTGTCCAATTAAAACATTTCTGATTTAAATATTTCTTAACCATATATTCCAAAAAATAATGTCAAAACAAGCAAACGCTAGTTATATACACTTTTTTTTTCAGCATAACTTTTCTTTAAAACAATTTTCCTCAACAGGTAGCTATGAAAACAAGGAGAACTTTTTAACAAATATTTTTGCAAGGATGTAAGTAAGATAATTAAACCATATTGGTAAATAGTCAATATCTGTAACTTTTGTTAAGTTTCTTAGAGATGAATTGTTGGTGATTGAATAGGTGTTGGCTCGATTGGGTAGCTTTACATGGACAATTAGGAAAATTAAGACCTGTTTAAAATGATTTAAAACCTACAACACAATATTTCAGTGAATTTAAGACTTTTGAATGCCTACACTTTTGTTTTCAAAATTTAAGACATTTTAAGACTTTAAGACCCTGCGGACACCCTACGTGCTAAAACAGAAAACCAGAACCAACCAATTGAATTAAGTTTTAAGAGCACTATGTACTGTAGTTTAACATGTTTAACATACCTAACAAATATATCACATTACGCTCTCTTCTATTTGCTCACTCACTTGACATAGCACCATTTTTAGAGCCATCCTTTTGCCCTGCAATCAGTGATCCAGATACCGAGACTCTCTTTACGCTGGAGCTCAAGCTCCAGAGACCTGGTGAACTGAGTAATTATAAGAAACAGATTGACATACATCAGACAAAATGGATGTGTGTTATTCTCCAATCTAGCTGAACAGTAAAACTGAGTAAGCAAAAATGACAGTCGAGATAAACTCACATTAAGCTTCTCTTTTTCACAGGTTGGGAGTCCGGGACAATGCCTTTATCTTTAGAGATTAAAACGATATCAAGATTAAAAACAATGACAACATCAGCAACTGCATTTCCTCAGTATGCTTCATTTATTACCAAAAGTTTCTTCTTCGTATTCTTTGTCATCTTGCACCATCTCTACTACTTTGTCTACAGGAATATGCTGCAAAGAAATCAAAAGAAATTAATTAATAAAATAAAAATGACAGAAAATTTTACAAAATATGAAATGAACATTCTAATAATTCATTCATTTTCATTTCGGCTTAGTTCCTTTATTAATCTGGGGTCGCCACAGCGGAATGAACCGCCAACTTATCCAGCATATGTTTTACGCAGCGGATGCCCTTCCAGCTGCAACCCATCACTGGGAAACATCCACACACACTCATTCACACACATACACTACGGACAATTTAGCTTACCCAATTCACCTATACCGCATGTCTTTGGACTTGTGGGGGAAACCGGAGCACCCGGAGGAAACCCACGCCAACACGGGGAGAAAATGCAAACTCCACATAGAAACGCCAACTGACCCAGCCGAGGCTCGAACCAGCGACCTTCTTGCTGTGAGGCGAATGTGCTACCCACTGCGCCACCGTGAGGCCAACATTCTAATAATGTAATGTGTATATAGATTCAGATCACCTTGTGGAACTTCTTTTCCTTAGCTTTTATGCTCTTGATTTTTTGTTGGTCTTCAGTGTGAGCAGCAGGGGTTGACTAATAAAACACAGGAGATTACAAAATCACACATATGACTTTAGTTTAACAGTCTTCTTCTATTTTTAGTCTAAATCTGTCCTTTTAAAGTTTCTCTCACTTTCTACAGAAGTTATACCTGTGCTGAAATTGCATGGGCCTTCTTTTGGTTGCTCTCACAGTAAAAACTAAGAGAAGTCACATTGCAAGACGTTTTCAACATCATAAGGTCTCGAAGCTCAATTTCTTTCTTCCTCTCTGTAGAGCTCATCATCTGAAGAGCTGGCTTCACCATCGACTTCGAAACTACAATATATGCATCAAATCAGTTATGAAATGTTACACAGATTAGAGTTAAGAAAATGTGATACAGTCATTCCACAAAACGTAAGAGACAATCCTTGCAACAAATATTTTTACAAACAAAATTGTGTATAACAATCAGCAAAATTACAGAGGTTTAAAGAGAGTGTGTGTATCGCAATATGAATAAAAAGGCATGCCAAAAACAAACTAATACATGACCCTGCCAAATCTTAGAAATGCTGATTTGATGTTTAACACAATATGGTTTTTACATTTAGTCATTTAGCTGTTTTTCAGATGCTTTTGTCCAAAGCGATTTACAATTTTGGAGGCATTCAGCAATTCAACAAGAATAGGCAATATACACAAGAAGTGTGTCCCGGGGTGAGCTTCCTGGGGTGAGCACTCCCCTCCCGATCTGCCCCTCCGTTGGCACGCCTACGATTGCTCCGATGGTGCCATTAGCGCAAGCTCTGCCAGCCTGGTTAGCGCTGCCCAGCCCGTCATGGTGGCTCATACGGACGATCGGACTCGGCTATGCGATACAGTTTGCCATTCGCCCTCCCAAGTTCACAGGTGTCCATTTCACGAGGGTCAGCCCTGTGAGCGCCTCTGTCTTGCGAGAGGAGATTGCTGTCCTACTGGTGAAGGATGCAATCGAGCAGGTCCCTCCAGCCGAGATGAACTGCTGGGTTTACAGCCCGTATTTCATTGTGCCCAAAAAGAGCGGGAGGTTAAGACCAAGCCTAGATCTGCGCAGAATGAACCGTCATTTGCACAAAATGCCGTGCAGGATGCTCACGCAGAAACACATACTCCAGTGCGTCCATCCTCAGGATTGGTTTGCAGCAATAGACCTGAAGGACGCGTATTTTCATGTCTCCATTCTTCCACGCCACCGTCCATTTCTCCGGTTTGCGTTCGAAGGTTGCTCCCTGTCTCCGCGGGTTTTTACCAAGCTCGCGGAGGGTGCCGTAGAACCCCTTCGGCTTGCGGGCATTTGCATACTCAATTATGTTGACGACAGGCTGATACTAGCTTCGTCCCAGGAGCAATTGATTATGCACAGGGACAAGGTGCTTCAGTACCTTGACCAGTTGGGGCTTCAGGTCAACCGAGAGAAGAGTAAACTTTGCCCCGTGCAGAGAATCTCTTATCTCGGGGTGGAGCTGGACTTGATCGCTATGGTCACGCGCCTCTCAGATGAGCGCATCCGGCTGGTGCTTTCCTGTCTGAGCCCGCTCGACAGGAATACAGCGGTCCCACTGAAATTATTTTAGAGGCTCTTGGGGCATATGGCATCCGCTGTCACGCCGCTCGGTCTGCTTCATATGAGACCACTTCAGCGATGGGTTCACGATCGGGTCCCCAGACGAGCATGGCATGCGGGCATGACCAGGTGTTCATCACTGAGTTCATGACGAAGTTCACTGTGTGCCATTCATATTCCGGGCAGGCTCAACCGTGTAGCCAATGCACTCTCACAGCAGCTAGCATTCCGAGGAGAATGGAGACTCCACCTGGGTTCGGTCCAGCTGATATGGGAGCACTTTGGGGAAGCCCAGGTCGACCTGTTTGCTTCCTCTAACACCCATTGCCAGTTGTCTTATTTCCCCCTCGGCACGAATGCACTGGAGCACAGCTGGCCACTGGGCTTATATGCGTTTCCCCCAGTGAGCCTAATTGCACAGACACTGTGGAAAGTCAGAGTGGATGAGGAGCAGGTCTTGTTTGTTACACCTCTCTGGCCTGGGTTCCGAACTCACCTGGGTTCCCGAACTCACACTCCTCGCGACGGCCCCTCCCTGACGCATTGCCCTGAGAGAGGACCTCCTCTCCCAGGGACGGGGCACCCTCTGGCACCCACGCGCAGATCTCTGGAACCTCCACGTGTGGTCCATAGACCGAGCGCAGAAGACTTAGGTGACTTACCGGTTTCGGTGGTTAACACCATCACTAAGGCTAGAGCACCCTCTACGAGGCATGCTCTACTACTACTAGTAGAGTAGTCTACACCCTGAAGTAGAGTCTATTCACTGAGTGGTGCGCATCTCGCTGAGAAGACCATCCCGCCACCCTCTCATGTCCTATTGGGATCTCTATGTAGTCCTGGCGGGTCTGCAGGGAGATCCAATCGAGCCACTCAACTCGATATCCTTAAAATTCTGTCCATGATGACAGCTCTGCTGATCGCGTTGGCATCGTTCAAGAGAGTCGGGGATCTGGAGGCATTTTCAGTCAGCAAATCGTGCCTGGAATTCGGGCCGGCTATGTGACCAAGGTTCCTACCACCCCATTTCGAGACCAGGTGGTGAACCTGCAAACGCTGCCTTCGGAGGAGGCAGACCCAGCCTATTCACTGCTTTGTCCCGTTCGTGCTTTGCCCCCAGAACCCGACTCAGCGGAGGAGTCGAGTGTCTGGCTCAGTGTGATGTCTGGTATGCCCAAACTGGTCTACCCACAAGCTGAGGTTCGGTGCCAGGTATGCATGCTCCCCATGGCGACCCCATATGCGAATATTAGCCATGGAGTGTTCCCCCTGACCAGGCGGACCCGTGTCTTCCCTACCCGCTAACCAGCTTATCATAAATAGCACTCCCCCTTCATAGGGCTAGTCCATATGCTCTTATTCCCATCAAGTCTCATCTCTTGGGTAGCAGGTGGCCTCCGCAGCATCCTCTCCCTTTGGGGACTGGCACGCTCTCCCAACGTACTGTCGTATTCTAAAATCCCTAGTCTATATTAGCCAGGTAAAAGCACATTACAACCCCCAATCTAAATTTTCTAATTATTCCCATGTAATGGTAATTAAGGGCCTAGGGGACGTTGGAATGTCGCGCTCTTGGTGATGCTTGTGCGCTCACGCTATGCTTGGCAAACTTCACATCAGGAGTGTGATGGGCTTAATTTCTGTGGCAGAAAGTCTCCCATAGTCTGTTCCAGACACACATTGAAGTTCCCATATGATGGGGAACATCCTGGTTACGTCCGTAACCCACGTTCCCTGAATAGGGAACGGAGACGTGTGCCTCCACTACCACAGCAGCTGAGTCTCCAGCTGTTAGCTGAGTGATCGGCTCTTCAGCAGGCAAAAAATTCTAATTCTCGCTTCTCAGAGGCCGCTTCTCTATAGCCCACTAATGGCTAATCACTGGCAGCTGTGGGGCTGAGCTCCGCCAATTCATTTGGCATTCATTGGCCTGTTTTCTTACTCTTCAGAGTGATTGGTCACTTAGCGTACTCCCATAGTCTGTTCCGCAAGTTTTGCTGTTCCAGACACACGTCTCTGTTCCCTATTCGGGGAACGTGGGTCACGGATGTAACCAGGATGTTTTATTCTATAATACTGGTCTTCTTTTTCCACAAAAGTTTTAACTTTGAGAGTGTTAAAACTAGAGAGAAAAGTGTGAAAATATTAATGCCTGTCTGAGAAAAGTGTTGAGTATTGAGGGTTATTTTTAGAATGCAACTCCTGTGATGAACAAGGGACCACTGTACACAAGAAAATTTGTAAGTTTCCAAATTACAGACATGGCCGATTTGCACAGAATTACAGATAATAGACAGAGATTACAGACAAACAGTAATTTGAATACTGTAAAATTGGCCTTATGATAATTGCTTTAACAATATTTGATCTGACTTTAATGAGTCTGTCGGTCACATTGCAGAAAAAGCATTTCAAAAGCATTCACTGTGTGAAGCCTCATAGAATGCAGTCAGAAAGTGTTTTCTGCTATGTGACTGCAGAAAATATATCCCTACATTGGTTGTTTTATTTGTTTGGAAAATATGATGTAGTTTAGTAATATTACATGAGCAAGAGAACTGCTGTCCTGAATATCATACTTGAAAACAAAATGTGATGTTTTTTTTCTATTGTTGTTGAAAAGTTAACAAGCAAGAAGTCAATATTGAGAAAATTTTAAATTAGCCAACTAAAGTGCTTGTTTTTTTTCAGGATTGCCAATTAAAAATATTTTCAACTGAACTCAGAGCAACACTGCTGAATTAATTTGTTTTACAACTAATCAGTCTTACTGTGGAAATACACATGAACAGATCTTTTACTAAGCAAAGTCATGAAGATGTTAATAGACATACAAGCAGGGAGCACACAGCTGGAGGAACTGCTTCCCTGTTGACGCCCCACACTACCAGTAATATAGGTACAAGACTCAGACACTTTCATCTTAGGCGTTACCATCTGAAAAAAAAAAAAAAAAAAAAGATTTGCACACTGGAGCTTTGGAGAATAAGACACGTTTGAGCACTAAGATGCTATTAACATCTACACACAAAGCTGTAATGACAGCAGCATTAAAAGAGCTAAAGTCACTGCCCTCATATTCAGCAACTTCTAGTCAACAACAGTTCACTAGAGTTAATTATATAGGCCATCTAATTTAATAACACGCCTGAATACACAGGCCAATAAACAAGAATAATTATAATTGCGCCCTGATAAAGCAAATTAGATAACAGATATTTTCATCAGGCAGCTGGTGTTAATAAACAGAGAATAAAGTACAGCTGTAAAAATCAGACAGCAGGTGTGTTTCACGAATGGCTTCAGAGGGATGATCTTAGAGGGATCATCTTTGACAATTAAACAGTATCTGTGATTAATTCATAGCTCTCACAAAGCATCAATATAACAGTTCTACAAGTGTCCTAATGGATAATTATTCTGTTTATAAAATGAGCATCCTGTCTTACCGGTTGAGGGACACTGGTTGTAACTGGTGTTGGATGTTGGTTGCTGTGCCTCACTGAGGATGACCCTTTTCCCTCTACATGAGGGGGGGACACCTGACTTTCAGGGACAAAAACCTGTTTGTTTGGCAGATAGTTAAAAACTTGTTAATATACATAAACAAATTTAATACCTGAATCTCCTGATATTAACTATTGGTATGTGCAAGAAACTATTATTATTTACTAAGAAACTAACATTATTTGCACCAAATTATAACCCTTAATCCACTGTCTTGGCAAACATCCCGTCACATAATGATGTATGTGTGATTGTGGGCCGACACTGTTTGTTTTTAACATAGAAGGAGGACATGTGCACTATATTAGTAAATAAAAATGGTAGTTGTGTTTATTCTGGAAGATGCAAGCTATGTAGACACAAACAGTGTCAGCTCAAGCGTCATTTTGTATTCATCCATTTGTCACAAGAATGCACTCAATACTCTTTGTATTTGCTATGGATTAAAGGTTCTAATTTTGCAAATCATTTTCAGTGTCTTGCACAGACATGTTGTTTCTTTTCAATGAATTGTCTGGAGCTACTGGTTTTATATTTTAGTTTGCATGTTTTTTTCACACACAAAGGGCTGGTAGATGCTGACGTCTTGAACATCAGTGATTCGAAATGTTCTTAAAGGGCAGTGTCTAATGTTCACCGCTAGAGGGTGTGTATTCACAACAAAAAGGCATAGTTTGGTGACTGAGTGTGGAATTATGGGAGTTGTGGTCTTCATTACATCCTACAGGACTCATCATGTTCTTAGATGAGCTAAAGTATTCCAAATTTGGGTGTATGACATCATTAGCTTGGCCACACAGGACATTGCTTATTTCTCTGGATTTGAACATTCTTCAAAATATTTGGAATAATGTAAGTGCATACGTTGGAAAAATATATAATACTGTTCTAGTGTTTTTTTATATTTTAATAAATAAATCGTACATATTGTGCCATTAATGTTAAAATAAAGAAAAAAAGTAGTCATGTTGAATAGACTGAGTGAGTAAATTAACAGCAAATATACATTTTCTGTAAACTATCCTAGACTGCAGCAACACTACAGCAATGACGTATATTAGGCATTCGCCTTAAAAACTCATGTACAGAATAGAATCTAGTCTTTAAAGAGTTAAAGGTACCTGTGAATTTTCCTGTGAACTGAGGTTGATGTGAACAGGGGTTTTCACAATAGAGGTCTTCCTAACAGATGTCTGACATAAAATAAGAGGGAATGCATGAGGGAAACATTACTACTATGCTTTGACATCTTCACAAAAGACATAATTATACATTTAATACACCCGTTTCATTCCCCTTAGCAGATTTAATCATAATGCTGTACAGCTTCTCCAGATGAGAGGTTTAAATTTTGAGATCCAAGATCTCAGAAAACATTAGAAAACATTATGTCAATTCAATACAATTCATCATAGTTTTGAACCATTCAAATCTAATATAAAGCTATGTAAAACAACACAGTATAAAAGCTCAACTCAAGATAATATAAAGTAAACTTTATTGTCCTTGAAAGGAAATTTGTTATGGGCATCACCATATTGCTGCAGACATATATCTGCACAAATATCCGGACCTGTCTGCAATTCAAAATCATACTATATGAAATGTGTTCTGATTGAAAATAACATTGTCAATTATATACAGCCAATGAGAGAGCAACATCCACTAGTATGGGTATCTACAGGCCAGTGGGAGGTTGGGGGAGAAGTTTAAAATGCTTCTTTTTGGTCTACTTGGACCCAAGAAATGGAGGAAAACTAGTGGAAATTTGGCAGGAGCACCCGTGTCTGTCTGACGTGTCATCTAAGCAATACCACAACTGGGTCGAAAAAGTAAAAAAGTTGAAGAGAATTTGTTAATTTCCTTCAAAACCCAGGTGAGCAAAATAAGTATATTTATATACTACGTGATCTTGTGTTGTTTCCAACACGCCGATCCATCTTGCAGTGTAAACACAGCAGTGACAGAACGCTACCCCAGATAGTCATGCATCTGTGACGCGACTACTTTGAAAATCGTGCAGTCTGAACTCGGCATTAGGGACTCTATATCTCCTAGCAAAAAAACTCACATTGTATTAAGTACAACCAATACTGCAGAAAGGCTCTGTTTAGATGAAAAAACTGATTCTTGACATTTCTAATTTACATATATATAATATAACTTGGATTTTCGTGTACAGGCAGATCTTTCTGAGATGCACATCAGTGATATTTAAAATAAAGTCAGCCACGTCACTCACCCTGTTTTTATCCTGACCGTAAACTTTCTCAGTGGCTCGCAGGATGTCTAGAGAAGAGCTGAATTTGAGTATGACTCTGGAGCCCTCTAAGCTGTCAAAGACGACTGGCTCAGTCAGAACCAGAAGCAGAACCTTCCTGCCACTCTCCTCTGGAAAGTCAAATATAGGCAGAGCAAATCCTGGTTTCAATTTGATCCAGAACTACAGTTTTAGTAGGTTTTATGATCAGTTAAAATCAGCAATGGCTGTTACCTTCAACTGTGTAACTCTGAACCTCATTTTCAACTATGCACATAGTGTTCCACTGGACATCCTGAAAGAGGATAAGCTTCTTACACTCACACATATACTTATTTCTTACTGATTTTCTCCAAGAAACATGAGTCAAATTAAATTAAAGCTATTAAAAAAAAGTAAATTTATATACTACAATTCTGTTCTGAGGTCAAATGTACAATGCTCCGACTTTGATGAACTAGAGTTATTATTACCTGGGCATTCTTGGTCAGACTGAAGTAAAATGAGATGCTTTGGCTTCCTAGGTTAAAGTCAATCCAGAATGCTTCAAGCTTCTCATCCTCTGGCATAAGCAGCTGAAATATACAGAAATATACAAAACGGCAAATGACAGAAAAGCCCTCTCTATCTTTCTTATTCTTTTTTTAAATGTAAAACTAACCTCTTGTTTCTCCAAAAATGCCTCCAGGCAAGGGTAGGAGTACACACTGTGAGAAGTTAAACCAAGGCACATTATACAATATGTGAAATAGGAAAAAGCTGTCAAAAGGCATTAAGATATTACCTTCTCCCATCTCCTTGCATGCCATTGACCATATTTAGAAACTTCCTGCAGTCCTGTCACAACAAAATATACAGAAACAAACATATAGCGAAATGCTATGCGTGCTCAGTTCAAACAAAATTAATGTGAGGTCATATTTACAGTCTCAAACTCAGAGTCCTTGATCTTTTTGAATGCAGAGGAGACAAATGTCATGGTAAACCAGGAGTCAGCTAGTTCATTCCTCTGAGCTGGTGAAACCATTCTGCAGAGGGCCTCCATTAAAGACACTTGTAGGTCATAATCTAAACAGCAGCAAAAATGTAGATAGTTAGTTCCAATATGAGGTTTGTAATGATCATTTGATTTTTTCATTTCTCTGAATTGAATTTTTTTCATTTATTTGAATATCGAAGTATACTCGTTAAATTTTTGCACAAACCTCCGCCTTTGAGGATTCGACTGGCCACACCAATCCTAATTAAAACCAGAACATACGACAGGTTAAAAGCAAGCATATTACAGACTACAGGTACTTTCCAGAACGAATAGGTACCTTCATATGAGAGAAACAATACCAGTTTCTATAACTAGTAGTGTTGTCACGATACTGGAATTTGATACTAATCGGTACTGAAATTTAAAAACGTCCATTTCCCGCTAACATTTGAGCTATGTTGAGCACGATCTTAAACAGCGCTGATTTGCCATTTTGTTGACATGCTCAACAGAAATTACTGTGATTGGCCATGAAGGTCATCAGTTCACCGAACTCACCGCTGTTTACTGAGTGTAACCAGATACAGGAAAACTGGAGCATTTTAAAGCAGTGAATATCAGTCGATTCATCAGCGGATCACTTGTATGTCAGCTTATAAAACAGACCAGCTGATCATCGCGGCTTTAAAATGCTCCAGTGTCCCTGTATCTGTACAACACTAATAACTAGTTACAAATGTGTGGTTTGTATGCACCACAACAATGGCAAACATTATTTATTCATTCATTTTCCTTCGGCTTAGTCCCTTTATTAATCAGGGGTCACCACAGCGGAATGAACCGCCAACTTATCCAGAATGTCTGGGAAACACTCATAAACTCTCAGATTCACACACATACACTACAGCCAATTTAGCTTATTCAATTCACCTATAGCATAGGTCTTTGGACTGTGAGGGAAACCGGAGCACCGGGAGAAAACCCACGCCAACACAGGGAGAACATGCAAACTCTCCACAGAAACGCCAACTGGCCCAGCAGGGGCTCAAACCAGCAACCTTCTTGCTGTAAAGCAACAGTGCTAACCACTGAGCCACCGTGCTGCCATGGTAAACATTCATTAAAGTTAAAGTAAAGTCTTTTTTATTAAAGTAGTTTGTATTTATTGAATTTAATACACAGGATATATCAAATGAGTTTCTATACCCCGGCTTATCATAGGTATAAAAATTCAATCATGTAAACAAACCCTCAAAAATAGTATCAGTGCATTTTGTACAATAGATTTTTTTTTTCATTGACTGTAACATTATAAGGAGATTTAGTTTCTGTTTATTTTTATATGTTTTATCAAGGTAGTGAAGCCACTTCTACATTAAGATGTTGAACCAGTGCACAATCATTTAATAATTATTCATTTACATAATTATTCCATAATTCAATATATTATTCGGTTGTTTTGTTTTTCGATGTTAAAAAAAAGTAATATTTAAGTCTAGCCTAATGCTTTGCACTAAAGAATGATCTCTCTTTCAGTGAGGTATACAATTTGTTAAGTAATTCAGCAGTCCTGGTATTTTTTTTCATAGTATTGGACTGGAACTCTGCATGAATCAAAACCCGGTATTGAAGGGAAAAAAGGCAGATTGGAGCTACTTTAATGTTTGGTTAAGTACTAAAGGATCCTTCAATATGCAGGAGAGTGACAATGCATCATCATCCAACATACATCATAGACGAGGCCTCTTGAGACGACAGGATCTTCTTCTTCTTTTTCAGCTCCGTGGGAATCTCTGCCAGAACAGCATTGAGTTTCCTTGCCGCCTGTCATTAGGAGTAAATAATAATCCTTCATACATTGACCCCTTTAATTCAGTCTATTTCTGGAAAGGTCTGGGTAAACAAAGCTCAAGTGACATGACTGGAGATGTAGAATGAGTTTTTAATATGGTCATAAAGGTTACTGGTGGTTGCTGAATAAGGTAAGGTAAGGTAAGGTAAGATAAGGTAAGGTAAGGTAAGGTAAGGTAAGCTTTCCATTGAGAAATGCATTGAATCACATACCTCTTTCTGAATTATGATGTTTATTTTGGCATTGGAAGCCAGTTTGCCAATATGACTAAGCAGAGATTCGGTAACTTCATATGCACCTGAGGGAAAACACAGATTGAACTGGATTCAGAGTGCTGTTCAACCTCCCCGTTTCTTGAACTTAAACGAAACACTCACCTTCTTTGCAACTTTCATGGACAACCTGCAAAGGAGAAATGAAATGCAGAGATCAGATCTACTACTATATTACAGTATGTGTTTTTGTGTAATGTACACAGAAAAAAACATTAATATTTATTTTTTCTTCTGTACTTTTTTGTTTTGTTATAGTACTCTTTATACTTTGGATCGCAGTAATAAATGTTAAAATTTCAATTGTGGATACCATGTACATTTTGAAGGTAGAACAGATAAAATGTTCTCGGTATAAAAGTTATGACTGTTTTTATAATAAATGGCTACCTTTTATTATTATTTTTTTACTCACTTCTAAGTTTGCCCATTGATTGAATCTAGGCATTGGACGATAACCGGTTTCATGGTTTACCGTAGTTTGGAAAATTCACAGATTTTTTAGATTCTGTTATACCATTCCTACGGTATATGGACGTTTTGTTTTTTACGACGTATTTTTCTTTTTTTTTAGGTTTTTAGGGCAACGGTATCTTCAGCAGAAAAGGCTGAACCACCAACTTATCCAGCATATGTTTTACGCAGCAGATGCCCTTCCAGCTGCAACCCATCTCTGGGAAACATCCATACACACCTATTCACACTCATACACTACGGACAATTTAGCCTACCCAATCCACCTGTACCGCATGTCTTTGGACTTGTGGGGGAAACCGGAGCACCCGGAGAAAACCCACGCCAACACAGGGAGAACATGCAAACTCCACACAGAAATGGCAACTGACCCAGCCGAGGCTTGAACCAGTGACCTTCTTGCTGTGAGGCGAACGTGCTACCTTCTGCGCCACTGTGAGGCCATGATTTTTACATTTACTATCGCTATTGTTAAGTTATGTTATTTACTCATCATTACACTGTTATTTATTCATTTTTACTATTTTGTCTTCTCTTGTTTTTGATGCAAAGTTACAAAAAACGTGAGGTCTTTCAATGTGTCTGCCATTTCAAGCATTTATGCAATTTTCATTTAACAAAAAAAAGACATTTCAATGACTGCTTTCTATAGCTATGCACACTTCATGCACTTATTTTCATCATTTGGAATTAATCTACTGACCTCATATTCTAAAAGACCAATTTATTTAATTATAAAGTCCAGTTGTAAAAATATAAGCCTTTTAAAGAGCATCAAACTATTTTATTCCATTTGAAATGTTACATTTTAGTAATAAAAATTGTCTAATTAATTAAAATGTTCAATAGTACTTTTTCATGTCTTTATAATGATTTTGCATTTAATCATAAATCATGAAATTAAAAAAATGTCTTATAAATTAGCTTTTTTATGCATTTTAAAGTGAACCATTTAAAACCAAACTTAACAGAACAATTTGGAAGACACAACAACAATGTAATTCAGAAAAAAAATAAAAAGGGACATCGAAGAAATTTAAAATAGGGAAAATGTGTCATTACAAACCATCAGCACGTCAAAGAGTTCCTCTGCTAGCTTTATCAATCCCTCATTTTTGGATGGCCCTGCCTCCACCCACAGCTTTCTAGCCTTCTCGAACCACTGCACCATGTAAATACACATTTAAGCCATAAATAAATCATTTCTTTCACCAAAACAGACATACAAAACAGCAACACAGGGGTTACTTATCTTTTTAACAAATCCCTGCGCAACCATTGCAGATATACCTCCACCTCCTGGAAACACCAGCATCTCACCATGTTTGTTTAAAATGGTAAGCACCAGACAAGCATTGTCCATATTTCCACGCTCTATTTCCTGCAAGAACAGGACATTTAATGCATGTAATTCAACGTGTAATTCAAGTAAAAGGATTGCATGTAGTGTTAAACATATAACTAGGCCAACACCAAATCTGTGCCCGTAGAAATCCAGATTGCTGACCCTGTCATTTCATCTATTTACTTATATATATGTATAAATATGTTGTTTTATTGAATGTTGGGTAAATGTTTGATGATTTGCATACAATACAATTTGTAAAGTAACAATAAGTGGATGTATTATATGAGACCTACATTGTTTACCAAACAAGTGGTTCTAATCTATTGCATGTTTATCCTTAAATAAAAAAAATCTGTTATTATTTTATATTTTATTTGTTAACTTTTCGGCCCTACGGAGGCGCAGTGGGTAGCACGATCACCTCACAGCAAGAAGGTCGCTGGTTCGAGCCTCGGCTGGGTGAATTGGGTAAGCTAAAATTGTCCATAGTGTATGAGTGTGAATGGGTGTGTATGGATGTTTCCCAGAGATGGGTTGCAGCTGGAATGGCATCCGCTGTGTAAAACATATGCTGGATAAGTTGGCGGTTCATTCTGCTGCGGCGACCCCAGATTAATAAAGGGACTAAGCCGAAATGAGAATGAATGAATGAATGAATGTTAACTTTTCTGCTACAATACTTTCAAAATCATTCAGCAGATTTTTTTTTTACATTCAGAATAGAAATACAAAAAAGTCCACAGATTTTGTATGGCCTTGCATTTAACTAACCCTAATGAACAGCTTATCCAGTTTGGTAATGAATTGTCTGGAACATCTCAAAGTGGTTTCCTCCTTGCTTTCGTTCTGCAAGAATTTTTCCAGGGCTTGAAAATTATTGTGTTTGAATGCCTCGTCCACCAGTTTCTCCACCTTAGCAATAAAACATAATGTGAGCTTTGTGACGGTACCCATAAATGAATAAAAAGCATCTCATATAATTACAGGAAACATTTAGTGCATTTAGTTTCCCAGAAATAAAAGGATGAAATAAACAGCTCTTCTGGATTTAATCCTCACCTGATGGTCCTGCAAAGGTGCCATTATCCACAGATGACGACCTGCTTTAAATGTTGAAGACATTAAATATGAATCTCAGATGAAGATAATTCAAAGAAAATACACTTGAATAAATTCCTGCTAAGGTGAGAACTCATCTGTCTGAACTTTCTAAATGTCAATCTTCATAATTCTAGGAATTAAACTAAATGAACTTAAAAAAAATGTCACACTATGTGCTTTATTTCCTTCAAGATGAAGACAAAGTAATCATGTTGTTAGGGAGTTTAGTCAGTTGACAACGTTAATTCTTAATTACTGTCGAAAATCAGTAAAATAACACATATATGTTGCAGTACGCGATAATATTTTGATTAATAATTTGATGGAGTAAATCGTGGCTAGTTTAGCCTATCAGCTAAATTCAGATCTTACCTCAGATTAATTTACCACTGACGCTTCAACGGACTTCAGGGGAAACGCTCACATACTTTTTATTATGAGCAAGGTGTCGTGAAGCTAGCGTTGTTTGTTGAGATAAAATTACAAGACGTAAATATTCACGTGCCACCCAGAAAAAAAAAACTTGTTATAAAAATATATCTTTCGTGTTTGACGATAGTACCGTAACGTTGTTTAGATAAAGCGGGAAAGTGACATGACGAGCGCGCGCAGCAAATGGCCGCGCGAGGCAACGTCTTCGTTATTTTGAATCGGATCTTTTAGTGAATCGATTCAATAAAATGCTTCTTGATTAGAAACCAATCGAAAATGTACAATTTCACTAGGGCGACACTACATTAACTCAATAAAAAATAAAATATGGCAAAAACGTGTAACAAAAAAGTACTGGAAATATTTTATGAATTAGCCAACATGAAAAAAATACTATAGTAAATAATATAGTTTTTTTGAAACAACAAAATAAAGTGTAGTATAATATCTACAACACTTTGTTAATGAATGCTACAGCATACATTAACTATAGTGAACTGATACACTATAATAAATAGAATTTATACTTTTTACTATTACACATTACTTTTTACTATTATTAATATGCTTTTATATTACATTTTTAGGGCCTCACGGTGGCGCAGTGGATAGCACGTTCGCCTCACAGCAAGAAGGTCGCTGGTTCGAGCCTCGGCTGGGTCAGTTGGCGTTTCTGTGTGGAGTTTGCATGTTCTCCCCGTGTTGGCGTGGGTTTCCTCCGGGTGCTCCGGTTTCCCCCACTATACCCCCACAGTCCAAAGACATGCGGTATAGGTAAATTGGGTAGGCTAAATTGTCCGTAGTGTATGAGTGTGAATGGGTGTGTGTGGATGTTTCCCAGAGATGGGTTGCAGCTGGAAGGGCATCCGCTGCGTAAAACGTATGCTGGATAAGTTGGCGGATCATTCCGCTGTGGTGACCCCAGATTAATAAAGGGACTAAGCCGAAATGAATGAATGAATATTACATTTTTACTACAGTGGTGTGTTGTTGTGTAATATATTGTCATAGAGAAGTCAGTACAGTAATAGGTCATTTGTTTGTATTAGTTGTATTAAAATCAAGTACATAATTATTACAACATATTAAATTAAATACAACTATATAGTTCAAAAACACTATAGGCTAGTGTTTCCTATAAATTACTATAGTATGTTTTCATGTCTTAAGTGTCCAAACTTTATCACCTGCAAATTAAACAATTGGTTTACAGAATGTAATGTAATTGTACATGTACTATTGTAAAGAATGAATCGTAGCAGAAACAAACTGCCCACATCAAAAATCTTATTTTATAGTAAATACTATAGTGTTTTTTAACTAAACTAAACTATACGTACTTGAATTAATCTGTTGATGTAATAGTTGCCGTGGCAATACAACAATATTAATATAAATTACCCAGTAAACCAAGTTCTCTACAAATATAGTGTATATTATACTACAATACACCACAACTTACTGTAGTTAAAAATGAAGTATTTTACAGTATTTATTATAGTTTATCAGTTTACCATGATTAATATTACAGTATGCAGTAGCATTCATTACCGAAGGGTTGTAAATATTATAATATATAGAGTATCATATGTACTATATATTACTATTTTTATGTGGGTGAACTTACTATAAAAACAGAAATGAAAGGGTGTATTTACACTGCACAATTTTCATCCAAAAAAACTGAAAACCTTTTTAAGCAATTGACTATTCATGATCACAACAACAACAACAACATGTTGGTGGCCTGAAAATTAACATTTTAGAAAACAGGAAATTTAAAATTATACTGTATGGATGTAAACAACAAAAATGTGATTTTGTGAGAACTGTTGTAATGTCTACAGGCATGTGTAAATACTTGACAAAACCAACAGTGGACTACCATGTACCATGTATGCACAGGCATGTATTATACAGGCCTATGATTATACAGACATTGGCCTGGCATGTATTATACAGTTTATAAGACAACTTCATGGATCTATATGAATGTGGATTGCTATGACAACACAAAACGTACTCTACTGTTGTCATGTAATGGTACGCTTAATGAAATACATAAAGAAAGGCAATGTGTCTACAAATGGCTTTATTGCAAAGTTTTACAGTATGTAAGGGACCACTATCCACGTCTGTGTTCACATACAAGGTCCACAAGCATTATTAAAACCTACCACATAGTGACAATAATATCCTCACACAAGTAAGTGCAAATGGGAAACGTAAAAAAAATACAGTAAAGGCACTTTTTTTGAATGTCTTTTACATTATCAAGTCAAAATTCAACAATACTTTCAGTGCTATAGTCCAGTTAAACACAAATCTTAGTTTAAAAATAAATCTTATATTTCATATGGCGTCAAGGTATTATTCACAAGCGAAATGTGCTATGGCAAGACCCTCAGAACGTCAGCAACGTATATCACATGGTGAAAATGCTGGTGGTTGCAAGTAAAATGGAAAAGTGAAACAGTGCTCTAAAAAGTCCTCAGATAAAGTGTCCTCAGATAAAGTGTATCATGCTGTCTTCACATTCTTTTGGCACAGGAAGGTTATAACTCTGACAGGTCATTTTGTAATTCTGCCCACCATTGTTATCCCAAAACTGGGTGCCCATTACTTTATAACAAATAGCAAACTCTAGCACTGCCCCAGGATGAAGAATAAATGGAGGAACTGGAAGATGAAAGCGAAAAGTGTCACAGCAGGGCCCATTTGAATTGGATTTGCTTGCAACCCAGTAAGCCTTGGTTTCCGAGCAGCTCTTCCAGTTAGTAAAAGAATAGCGAACAGTCACTTCCTTCTCAAATGCCAGGTTTACAACTTGAACGATCCCAATAATGCCAGGCTCATAGCACAAAACCCGTTCCAGACATACTTGCTGGCAACAAAGGCGCTCCAGAAAGTCTGAACAATCTCCAGGCTGGACAGAGAACAAGGGTTTCAGGTATGGTAACGATATCTCCATCCTCTTACTTGAGGCTAACTCTGCATTCATTAGCAGGCGAAATAAGACATGCTCTGGGACGAATGGATCCTCCCCGCTTTTGAAAACCTTGACATTTTCCAGGTCCAACCCTAAGGAGTCCACAAATCGGACGTTGGCTCTACGGCTGAGCCGTCTTCTCTCTGATGGAGAGGGAAGGGACTGCGTTCGCCTCTGGATGATAGATTTGGTTGGTGGTTCACATGACAGGCTCCGGCCTGCTGTTTGCCGTGGAGTTGTTCTTGGGCTGGGTGGTCGAATTTTAACCAGCCTCCTCTCGCTGTCTGTTTTTGACCAGGACATGTCCTGGAAAATTGATGTGGACATTTCTTTTGAGACATCCGATACCGTGGTAAAAAATAGGTCAGCATTCATCTCTTCATGGGGTGTGACTTTATGGCAACATCCCAAAGACCAGGCCATGTTTATTAGAAAGTGTTTCCTTCCAGTGCACCTTGCATAGAGAACTTTAGGGAGACACAAAAAAGAGAGGTCATTAAAATGTATAAATATTCTAGGAAGTGGTAGTAGTACGCATGTCTGCCATTGGTAATACTACAACTGTTCAGCAAACAGTCAACATTGCAGACTCGCAGATATTTCAATCTTAGCTGATCACTTTAATGCATAACTTACGTTTCATAGCCGTCAGAATGTCGCAATGTCAGCGCATGCGTCTATAATCAATAACTTTGGATGTCAACAAACATGAAAGGCAGAAGTTAAAGTTCGTGTTTTATTGCCTCACCAGAAAAATCCGAAGTGTTTACGTTTACGTCGCATCTGAAGATCCTCCGATGCTGTTTTTATAAACCGTGCGTTTCATAATGGGGACCGCGACACAAACTCTGCGCAGAGGTGAAGCATACTACGTGATACAATACACATACGATGCAATTCATGCAAACTGCGCAAAGCTGGCAGGAGTGTGATGTCAAACGCAGGGGGCGTGGCTACTGTGTCAGCTGCGCTCGGGAAATGCTGTTGGTGTCCGGGTTGCCATGTCCTTCTGTTGTACGCTTTATGGTCTTGACTGTCGCCGGTTGTAGTTTTCGGGTTTATTTCTTCAAGTCATTCGCAGTTCAAGTGAGTGCAAGTCTGTGTAGAACTTTTGGTTACCAATTACATTACATACACTTTAAATATAGTTTGTGTATTCCAAAACCAACTAGTTGGGAAGTATGCAATTTGCAGCCAAGAGATGTATAGTGTGCATTAAAGAGATAAAGGTAAAATTCTTACAATTTCTCAACTTCGAGTGTTTCCAAATATTTATCTGTTTTCTGTTGAACACAAAAGAAGATATTTTGAAGAACATTGGTTAGCATGGAAGTTGGCTACCGGTTTCCAGCATTTTTATATCTTCTTTTGTGTTCAACAGGAAAACAAAATGCGGAATTTTTGTTTATCCCTTTAAGGAGACTAAACGTTGGCATTTTTCAGTCCTATGGAAAAAAACACTTGCTTCCTGTTGAGAGCATGTGCAAGTGGTCAAGATGGACATCGGGACAAGCACAAAAATAAGCATTCAATTAGTCACAGTGTAATATGAGTCAGAATGCTTGTATCCCTTAGATCTGGCAACCCTTCCGGACATTTTATTAAACCAATGACTCCTGCCAACTTACACAACCAAGATACCAGCTCCATACACACACAGTTACGCGTATTTTAATTTCCTCCACGTTTTATGAATAATCTTCACAGCCAGCCGTTACATTAAAACCCTCTTCGCAATAATTTCGCATACAAACTTCAAATCCCATCATGCCAATCGGAGGATCATCGCGACGACAACGATGCTTGAACATACAAAGCAGCAGGTAAACAAGTCTAGTCGAGCTGCTGTAGCGATGCACATTAACGCCGATTTCAACGCAAGATGATGGATGGGGGTTGCATAAACAAGATGCAAAGGTGATTATTGTCGTTATTCAAATGTTAACGTTAAATTAAGTTGGTAGACGCTGCTTAATGGACAGCTCAAATATTTGTCAAAACTGCAATGAATATAATGAGTGACGCTGTTATTTCTGCAATGGTGCTGCTCTTCCGCACAGTGCGTGTACGCGCTCACAATTGGGACATTTTGGGGCACAGCTGAGAGCTTTGCACACTTCATAGTGTTTAATGCGATGGGACCCATCCTGCAGGAACAAACTGCATCTGCGACACTGAGGAAGCTGCCAGGGAAGGAGAAGGTTAGAATGAAAAATGCAGAAAACACTGAGATTGTTGCCAGGTATGTTTGAACAGAGCTTTTATTTAAACTATAAGTAAATAACAGATATCTTTCGCTAAGAATGTGGGCTTTATTTGCAGCAATAACAATAAGAGAGGTGGAAATGTGAACCAGAATAAGAAGACGCTCAAAAAAACAGTGCCCTTGCATCCAGGCCAAGACAAGGATCCTTTGCCCAAAGCCGAAATTGTAAGTCATTTATGGGTTATTAAGATGCGTCCTGTGTGTTGACAGCAATTTAAATGTTTTTATAATTCTTCTAAGGTCCAAAATGGCATTAAACCAAAGAAAGCAAAGAGTCCGACTGGTGGCACTTGCAAGTTGCGTGGGTGAGTGTTGTTGAACATATGAAACTTCATATATAAATAACTATATATAGTTGTGACATAAAACAAATGAGCATTATTTATTCACTGCAAAGCTGTGTAACATTAGGGCTGGGCTGTGACAAATATTTTACAAATCAGTTGCTTCAAATCAGTAAACTTTTGATTTGATTTTGTCATTTTGTATTAATATATACTGTATTTTAAATGTCCTGGTTCATTAAGCTATTAAAAAATTAGTACATAAATATTAATAAAGTCCAGACTATTAAACTTCACTATGTCTTTCCTTTCATGTCATATGTCAACATACAATAAACATTACAAGACAATGGTTTCAGAGTTGTCCATTACATTTGTCCATTACCACCACCAAAACAAAATTAAGTAATAAATAAATATTTTTGTTGAAATTTAAGGCTGTGTTCAGTTATGGACATTTATTGGACTTTTATGGTGTAATAGCAATGTCAGGTGTAATTCCTCTCAAGCAGTCTAAATATTCTTACTCTTTATTTAAACACAATAAATATAATCCTTTATATCATGTTTATTTTGTGCAATAATTGTAGACTAGGAAGTCAATATCGGTTCACCCAATTGTAGACTAGGAAGTCAATATCGGTTCACCCAATCGCAATCACTCATTCATTTACAGTTTGAATTTTTTGATAAAATTAACAGAATTTGAAAGTTGGCTTTGTTTCTTATCAAAGTTTAAAAAATATATAAAATAGGGATTAAGTACTTCATGGCTGGCTTTTTACAAATAATGTTTACTGAGGATTTTTTTCACTATCAAAATCGATCTTATGATTTAAGAACCAACATAGATAAAGATATTAATCAAGAAGTTGACCAATCAGTATTTTCAACCCAGCCTTAATAAATAAATAGCTAAAATATTTCACTTTCTCTATTCCTTTAGCACACAAGGTGAATCAGACCTGAGGCCTCCACGTCCCAAACTCTCATGTCCTGAGCGTGGACAGGAGAAGCAAAAAATTCAGCTGGAGCCTCAGTCCTGTAGAGAGATGGTACAGAGCCACTTGACCTTGGAGAAGAGCCGCCGTGCTCTCTCACTGCCCTTGGCACCTCAGCCAATGCTGCAGCAGCTCACTCTGCAGAAGCGAGCCCCTGATCTGGAGGCACTCCGCCTCCTGGAGCACAAGGAGGACGACACAGACAGCGCCAGTGACCTGTCCGACTCCGAGAGGCTCCCTGTTCTGCCTTCTCCCTGCACTCCTCCTCAGCTCAACCTTAGAGCCGAGGTGATCGACACTATGGACCTGCATCCCCACATCCCTGGACCCAGGACAGTGGACAACCGGGACGTAGGTTACAGCTACCCAGACTTCCTGCCACCTCCGTTCAATACCTGGAGCCTGAGGCAGCTTGCCATCTTCCTCAACACAGAGGGCAAACGAGCTCCCCGGCCGAAACCCGTAGGGCAGCTTGAGAAATATTTGGAGCGGCTCCTTAAATTGGAGTGGCACCAGATACAAACCATTCAAGCTGAAAGCGGGCGCCATGTTGCGCCCATCATCCGAACAAGAGGCCAAGCCTCTAGTGTCCTAGCAAACAGCAACCGGCAAAGGCCTCACACTGCTCCTCCGACACGCCTAAGCTCTCCGAAAAGCTTTCAGCAGGTTCAGCGTTCCTTCTTCTCTTCTTTGGGCAGCCCATCGTCCAGCCAGGTTTCCCATCTGGTTTGCCCTAACTGCCACATCCGCTACCCGCTCTGCAATGGCACTTGCTGTTCCTCATATGCCTACCAGCGACATTCCCGCCTCAGCCCACTTTTAGAGCGCAAAGCCCCTCCAGCTAACACCCAAAAGAGGAGCAGCAGTGAAAGCCGGGCCTCCACCTCTGAAAACCACGCCACAAAGAAAAACCAGCATCTCGTCAGTCCTCAAGCAGCAAAGGCTCACCAGAACCACATGCAGGCTGCAGGAAACGTGCGCAGGGCATCTCAAGAACTTAACCCCAATGGCAAATCCCATTCTTCGGTCAGGAAGGGAAAGACTGGGAGGTCAAACGAGGCAGAGAGACTGAAAGATTCACCTGGAGTCAAATGCGGAGAGGTTGATAAGCGGATTCCTGCCGCTTTGAAAAGGGACGGTTGTGGTCCAGGCAAGAAAGCATTTAAGGATGGTGCAAGAGCTGAAAGCAGTGAAGTACGAGTAAGATCTGGCAGTAAAAGAGCGGTGGCCGATGGCTGCAATGCAAAAGTGACATCAGCTACCAAGAGTACTGGCAAAGTGAAAAGTCCTCAGTACGCCAAGTAGAGTAGTTTGTGTCTATTTTCAGTTGCCTCAAAGACATTTCCATTTTGCAAACTGTAAACAAAGAGCTAATTCCAACATTCGAATGTCCCTGTAGTTAAGTGTAGTTGTTTTTAAAATAGATAAAGGTACAGGAAGTTTCAGCAAAATTTCATCTGCAAAAAAGGTCCATTGATTTTGTCCATAGTGCAACGAAGTTGGAAGCAAAGCAGGGAGATTTGACAGAAAATGTATTCCTTTTTTTTGCCCATGAAAATTTGCCGAACAAGTGTGACTGTACCTTAAGGCGGGCATACACGGTGTGAATTCTGATGGTCAGAATATTGTATGTTCACGCGCACGTCATTAGTGGGCTTATGTGGAAATCTTTTGGACGTAGTGATGTACGACATGATTTTATAACCCTACAAATTCCAAAGCTATTGCATGAAATTCTGCACCAAAAACATGAATAGAGGAAAACACTGCTTTCATTGCTTCCAGAGTCTTTCTCTCACATATAAGAGCTATCAATATGAGCTGTGAATGTACACAAAACTGTAAACTATCCGCTGTAAACTATCATCTCTGAAGACTCTGTAATGCTTGACACATCATACAGCGATCTACAGCTTGTTTAACTGCACACACCTCATAAATTCAAGTCGACAGTTCCCAAACTTTTTTGACATGTTTAAAAATAACACACGGTTCAAGCCACAATCATACGAGCATCAACGATTACCATGTGACGTCCCCCGTTGGGAAATAATAAAAAATTGCATACAAGCTTTCACAATAACAAAAATCACACCGTGTATGCCCGCCTTTAAAGGGGCTATATGTACAATTTGTAAATCATTAGCGACACCGGTGGCCGTTAGGTGAACTGCAACCAGCTTGAACTCGCGCGCGCGCGCACACGTAACGCATAAGAAACTTAACGTGATTCAATGGACCTTTTTCATTCTTTGCTTCTAAATAAAGTAGAAAATCAACATCCTTGTATAAATTAGTTATGTAAAAATGTGCCTGCTTCTTTCTCAGTAACAATATAAACACACAATAAAATTAGTTATTAGAAAACTGCAGTTATGAAAGCAACTGATTAGAGAGATGTGGAAGTGGTTGCACAATTTCTGCAATTGACTGACATCATATCAACAACTGCATCACTATTATCCTACCTAACATTTGTTTCATGTATCTCAGAATGCAAGAAAGGCTCTTGCACAAATACTCATCTTCAGGCTAGCAGCAAACCAGTGTATGAAGTGAAGGTCTTGTATTTAGTTTAACTGCAACAAGCTGTTCTCACATTGACAATACAAAAGCAACTGTAACCAAAATGAATACATATAGCCCCTTTTAATAATGTATCCTCTATAGAAGTCATCGCCATTGTTTCAGTTTAACTTTAGAAGGCATCGCATCAATAAGACGTATTTATTTGATCTGCCTAAGTACATAAAAGCAGGTTATCTTTACTTACTGTACGCACAAATCTTCTATACAATGAACTTAATGTACTTAAATCCAGTGTGCATGTACGTATCTCTTACTAGCGGGAGGTATGGCTGAGAATGTCTGCGTGTGGCGTTTTGTCTAGTAAGCACTATTGGTCAAAGAATGTATATTTTTGAGACGAATAATGAATGTTTTGTAACGAGTGTGTATTTTTGTAAAGTGCTATTTACAAGGACTTATTTTCTTTTGATTGTTTATCCATTCGTTACATTTAAGTTTAAATAAGAATGTTTTGTGTAAAGTGTTGTTTATCTTTGAATGTTTTGGAAGACATTTCTTAGGTTTTCGGTGATAGTTGAATTGTGATGTTGTTAAGATTGCTTATGGTGGTTTTATGTGGTGCAGCTTTGTTTTGATGGAGATGGACCCAAGTTATAAGCTATGTTTGTTTACTTATTGAGAACTTTTCAGGTGATTTTTCAGGTTTTCATCTATTTAAACCTAGCATGTTTTGTTTATTTTTACAGGAACAAAGATGGTAGTGGTTTTGTAGTTTTTTTTATGCACTGTCACTTGAATATGACTTGAAAGTTGGTACAGGTTGCGGCCATACAGTATGGGGTACATTATTATTTCCATACTTGATGTACTGTAGGTAGCGCCATTTCAATTGGATGTTATGTACTGTGTGACATTCACTTATCAGGCAAAAAACATGCAAAAAAAAAAAGACATTTATCCTATCATTGTCAGATTGTGCTTTTATTTTGCTGAGAGTTTTGAACGCAGCTATTTTTATGAGATCTAAAATAATAAACAGTTTTCATTACATCATCAGAGCCCCCCCTACAGTATTTATTTATGTACTAGTATTTATAGTATGCAAAAATGTATTGCCATTTATTCTCATTATTATAAACCGTAAAACAAGAACAATGTCATTTTGAGCTTGTAAGTGATTATATCTTCTGGGTATTTAAATATGTATGCTCCTGACTCCTCAGGTGCATAATACAACAATTGTGGGAATTAATGGGAATGTCAAGCATAGTTTTTCACACTGATTTGATGCTGTTGGAATGTTGTCATGTTTTCTTCTGTCCTGGGAAAGGCTTTAGAAGCTGTTGAAGCTGCTTCTCTCGATCATTCACACAGCCTGTGTAAATAGAAACAAGCAAAAAGCATTTACTTGTTAAAAGAGTTGTTAGTAAACAAGTCAATCAGAGACAGAGAAATCATTTAGAAATTGAAGAAAAATGTAGCTAGTGAATTATTTGCAGTCCTGGCACAAGCATTTGTTCACCATTATTTACAGCGTGTTCACACGCTCTGTTAATGCTGTTGATTTGAATTAGAGCGAATGCTGTGCTCACCTTTAGGGTTTGCGCTTAAAGGAATAGTTTTCAAAACTTTTGTTGAAGACAAAAGAAGATATTTGGAAGAATGCTGAAAACCTGTAACAATAGACTCCCAAAGTAGGAAAAACAATTACTATGAAAGTCAATGGTTACCGGTTTCCAGCTTCAAATATCTTCATTTGTGTTCAAGAAAAGTAAATGATGACAGAATTTTCATTTAGGCGTGAACTAACCCTTTAATGACAATTAAACTTATTTTGTGAGAACTGTCCCTTAAAAATGCCATTGTGAGCAAACTGAACAAGTACTAATGTATGATTTATTTATTTTTAGTCTAAAAGAACCAAAAGAACTGAACTATGTGTAAAAACTCCCTTACTAATAAGCAGGTTTTTTTGTCCATTATTGACAAAAAAAATGTTCCACAGAAGAAATAGTTGGTTGTTGCCAAAGTAAAGAACAAATATCAGTCCGAGAACATGAACAGATTCAAGAACATCAAGTTTGTGATCTCAAAATGACAGTGGGAATGCGTGAAGTTTACAATACACAATTTTGAGTTTATTACTTTTTTCTTACTCTTAGAATTGCTTTCTTAGAGTCTTAGAATTGATTTACAGACTAACAATGTTTTTTTTTTTTTTTACTCTGAGAAAAAAAGGTCTAAGTTTACCTCTAAACTTGTTCACCTTTAAAAATGTATATATTTTGCTCTAAGAATTATCATGTTTTTTTTGCAGTGGTATTATAGGCATTCTTGTGACTTTTTCTTTCGTAAACAATAGAAATATATTGTCAGATATAAGCATTCACAATGTGAAAGACAGTATTTAGTGACACTCTAGTTTAGGTAACAATTCATTGTATTAACAAACCATTAACTAACACTAATAAATTTATAAACTACTCATTAGCTGTTTATTAATAGTTATTAAGTTGGGTTTAGGTTTTGGATAGGATTAGGGATGCAGAATAAGATCATACTTTATAACTACTAATCAACAGTTAATATCTTAATAATAGGCAGGTAATAAGCCAGTGGTTAATACCATGAATTGTGACCTAAAGTGTTACCCAGCTTTATGTTATTTATAGCCTATTTTTGCCATAATTAAAACATAAAATGTTCTTGAGATGGTCGGCAACATTTCATCACCATTTGGTCAATGTTACGTGTCCCGGACTGAGTGAACTACAGTATATCGGCCCAAATCTCCAATGATGCCATAAAAAAAACACTGACCGAGGTGTGTGTTTGCCACGAGGCAAGAGCTGCCCAGAGCCTCTAGACCGACATCCATGTAGACAGGACCGTCGTTCCACATTAGGTCAAATCCGCCAATCCTCTTCTCCTTGCCCGTCAGGCTAAATGCAATAGAATGTTTTGGACAACAATGTCAGCATGTGCAATCCTCCACTCTCCTGTGTGAAATTTGAAATCGTTTTGTCAGATTGTACCGGCCCTCCATGTCTACAATGTGCAAGGTGTCCTCCAGAAGTCTGTATTTTAGGTCGTAGTCCTCCTGACTGCTGGCCGTGAGGGAGGGCGAAGCGTTCACTTCAATTAGCCACCTGCATGATGACAAGCTGTGCTGTCATTTTTAGAAGTAATTAGGGCAAGAATACTGTGTTATGGAAGCACATTTCTTATATGGGATTAAAATATAGAACATGTAATTGCAACTTTTTACTTCCCTATTTGGTACTATTTCCCTATTTACTTCCCTACTATGGTACTTAAGGTTTTTAAATGATTTATTTATATAAATGTCAAATGTGAGATTGTCAGATGTCTTTGTGGGTACACTGCAAATGAAATCTTCCTACGGGGACAAATAAAGTTAACTAACTAACAATTCTTTTAAATTATCTACAATTCGCAAATCTGGGGGAACCAAAAAAAGTCCGAATTGCATGATATAAACTAAAAAGTTAGACTTTTTGTACATCTTGCCATTCTCAGAGAAAAAAAACACACTTGTAAGATATACACCTTATGGAGTTCTGCCCATTTTATACCCCACAATTCTGAGGTTAAATCTTACCTTAATTCACCCTAACCTTAATTTTCACAATTCTTTTCACCATTTTGAGTATATTTTTCCTTCCAATTCTTGAAAAACTTAGCATTTTATTTAAGTCTTGCAATTTTCTTTTATTTTAGAATAGTAACTTGATTTTTTACTGGCTTTGTCACAATTTTTAGTTTCTTCCTCACAATTCAGAGGAAAAAAAGGCAGAATTTAGATTGAGATTTTTGCATTGAGAATTTATTTTAATCACTCAGATATATTGTTTCAATACAGTACGCAATTTCTAATAACTTTTGCCTTTTATTTCTTGTAATTGCAAGTTTGAGAAAGAAATTGAGAATTGCAGTACTTCTACTCAGAATTTTGAGGCATGAACAGATTTTTTCACCTTTGTTTAAATATCTACTCACAATTCTGACAAAAAAAGTCATAAACTGCAAAAAAATAAATTCTGAGGATTGAGAGATAAAGGGCTCTATTTTAACGATCTAGGCACTAAGTCTACAGTGCATGGCGCAAAAGCATTAAGGGTGTGTCCGAATCCACTTTTGCTATTTTAAGGACAGAAAAATATGCTTTGTGCCACGGTCTAAGGGGGTTTTGCTTATTCTCTTAATGAGTTCTGGGTGTGTTTTGAGAATAGACCAATTAGAGTCTCATCTCCCATTCCCTTTAAGAGTCAGTTGCGTCGTGCCATGGCGCATTTGCTATTTACATGGTGGACTTTGTTAGTTGAAAAGCTGAACCACTGAGAAAACAGTTAAACAGACCATCTGCAGCAAGGATAAAAAATGAGCCTCCTCCATTCGGCCTCTTTCTCTTTCTCTCTTTCGTAGATAAGGAAACGATGTTGTACTCGCTCCACTGAAGACATCTATTAGCCTACATATTTAATTTTGTTTGTTAAGCACAAAGATTTGTTTCAAAACGATTTCTAAATTCAGTTCTAATTTCCAGCAAACTAATAAATGAACAATAATAACGAAGTGTGGTTATATCCAAACACACATCCTATGCCCCATATGGTCCAAAACCTGACAGGTGCATGGACAAATCTAAGCTTGTTTTTATTAAAACTAATATAAATATGCATATACAGTGCATCCGGAAAGTATTCATAGCGCTTTACTTTTTCCACATTTTTTTATGTAACAGCCTTATTCCAAAATGGATTAAATTCATTTATTTCCTCAAACACAATACCCCATAATGACAATGTGAAAAAAGATTTTTTTTAAATTGTTGCAAATTTATTAAAAATAAAAAAAACCAAAAAATGTACATAAGTATTCACAGCCTTTGCTCAATACTTTGTTGATACACCTTTGGCAGCAATTACAGCCTCAAGTCTTTTTGAATATGATGCCACAAGCTTGGCACACCTGTCTTTGGGAATGTTTGCCCATTCCTCTTTGCAGTACCTCTCAAGCTCTATCAGGTTGGATGGGAAGCTACGGTGTACAGCCATTTTCAGATGTGTCCAGAGATGTTCAATAGGATTTAGTTCTGGGCTCTGGCTGGGCCACTCAAGGACATTCACCGAGTTGTTGTGAAACCACACCATTGATATTTTGGCGGTGTGCTTTGGGTCATTGTCCTGCTGGAAGATGAACCGTCACCCCAGTCTGAGGTCAAGAGCACTCTGAACCAGGTTTTCATTCAGGATGTCTCTGTACATTGCTGCATTCATCTTTCCCTCTATCCTGACTAGTCTTCCAGTTCGTGCTGCTGAAAAACATCCCCACAGCATGATGCTGCCACCACCATGCTTCACTGTAGGGATGGTATTAGCCTGGTGATGAGCAGTGCCTGTTTTTCTCCAAACGTAACGCCTGGCATTCACTACAGAGAGACCAGAGAATTTAGTTTCTTATAGTCTGAGAGTCCTTCAGATGCATTTTGGCAAATTCCCAGGTGGGCTGCTATGTGCCCTTTACTAAGGAGTGGCTTCCGTCTGACCACTCTACCATACAGGCCTGATTGGTGGATTGCTGCACAGATGGTTGTCCTTCTGTAAGGTTCTCCTCTCTCCACAGAAGAATGCTAGAGCTCAGTCAGAGTGACCATCGGGTTATTGATCGCCTCCCTGACTAAGGCCCTTCTGCCCCGATCACTCAGCTTAGATGGGCGGCCAGCTCTAGGAAGAGACCTTGTGGTTCCAAACATCTTCCACTCATGGATGATGGAGGGCACTGTGCTTATTGGAACTTTCAGAGCAGCAGACATTTTTTCAGCCTTGTGCCTCGAGACAATCCTGTCTTGGAGGTCTACAGACAATTCCTTTATCTTTATGCTTGGTTTGTGCTTTGACATGCACTGTCAACCCTGGCACCTTATATAGACAGGTGTATGCCTTTTTAAATCATGTCCAATCAACTGAATTCACCACAGGTGAACTCCAATAAAGCTGCTGAAACATCTCAAGAATGATCAGTGCAAACAGAATGTACCTGAGCTCAATTTTAGAGCTTCACGGCAAAGGCTGTGAATACTTATGTATATGTGATTTTTCAGATGTTTTATTTTGAATAAATTTGCAACAATTTCAAAAAATCTTTTTTCACATTGTCATTATGGGGTATTGTGTGTAGAATTTTGAGGAAATAAATGAATTTAAATGGAATAAGGCTGTAACATAAAGTGAAGTATGAATACTTTCCGGATGCACTGTAATAAATAATACTAATAATAATACTACTAATAACAACATTATACAAAAGCAAGTTGCCATGAATAAACTGAAAATGAGCCCCCCGGGATGAAGAAGGCATGGAGGCAGGGGTTTTTATATTTATGTAGAAAATAATAATTTTTGTAATATTTTAATCCTTTAATTCTTTTTCGTTTGTAAAGATGTTTTTTGCTGTACATCCTGTGTTTATTAAGCAATGTGTAAGCATTTAAGGTGCATTACTAACACGCTCTGTGCTGAACTTTAGACCTGCTTTCAGCTGGTCTATTGCACAGTATATTTTAGTTCCTCAAAATAGCAACGCACCAACAATGCGCCTTAACACACCTCTTTTCTAGACCGGCACACCCATGAGTGGCGCAAATGGATTTGCTATTTAAACAATGTGGTGCAAAACGGGAAAATTAGGGTTGCGCTGGTCTAAAAAAAAAAAAAAAACACATTGCAGCAAACACGTCTTGTGCTTTATTGCGCTGGGTGTATGATAGGGCCCATAGTCTCTTTTTAAGTCGTTGCATACATATTTTCACTTAGAATTCTCTTCTTAGACTTTTTAAAGAGTTTAGACATTCTTGCAATTCTGATTTTTTCATTCATACATATTTAAACATAGAAATGCAAAATACAAATTCACATAATTGTGAGATATAAAATTAAAGCTAATTTCGCACTTCTGAGCTAATATCTCACAGTTTTGTTTTCCTTAAATGCTCATTTATATCTTGGAATTGATGGATCGGGTGTGTACACAATTCTGATTTTATTCTGAATTCTGATTCTCACTTCTGTTTATTTCTTCTCAGAACTGCAAGACAAACTGGCAATTGTGAGATAAAAACTCACAAATCTGTTATAAAGGTATAATTTTGAGGTCAAATAAGTTGCGATTATCTTTTTTTTACTTTATATTCCATGGTGCAAACAAAATGCCTAACAAACTAAGCAGTCAAAAATAAAGCATTCTCACGGCTTTAAGTCCTGGTCCAGCAGTATGTCATATCCGTACAGCTCAAAGCAGTGTTTGTCATTGATGATGGTCTTCTGTACACTAAGCAGGCTGCGAATAAATACGTTGTCAATTTCTTTAAACAGAGTCTGCACTGTCTCGAAACCATGCTTAGCAGTCAGATACCACCGAAGCTGTTGCATCTGCCACTTACAGCCCTAAAAGAGAAAGTCAGACGTTAGTGCTTTTTAAAACCACATATTTAAATTAACATTGCAGCATGCCCAACACACCTTCTCAGGATCATAATCAGGAGCTGTCTTTTGCACTGCAACATTAGTGAGATGAACATCTGTGCACATTAAGGTTAAATGGGATAAACCAGTGAATTGTTTATGTTTGTTCCTGTACTGTTGCATGTAATTCAGAAATGTATTCAAAGGATACATTGATCATCTATGCTGGTGAGAGAGAACCTGGTGTTGGAAAATCGGGCAAAGCCATCACGATACAGCCAGGCCTTCAGTGGAATATACTGACAAAATAAAATGATGTTGTTTACCTATATTGAAGTAAAAAATGAATAAACAAAGCAACAAAACAAGGTAAAATCTTACAATTGTGCCAATTTCAGCATGGGGTGAATGCACCTTAAATTATGTGTAAATGTGTGTATAATAATGGCACTTTCTAACAGGGTTCCGATTTCGGGTACTTTGGCAGTAAAACAATTATGATAATAATAGAAATAGATATATACAGTGGTGTGAAAAAAAGTGTTTATTAGTTTTTTGCATGTTTGTTACTTTAATGTTTCAGATTATCAAACAAATTTCAATATTAGTCAAAGCCAAAACTAAAAAACTACATAGCCCTCATTGAAAATGTGTTTGTCCATTGCTGCATGGCTGAAGAAAAATAAAAGAAGACTTTAAAGTGGCCTAGTCAAAGTCCTGATCTGAATCCAATTGAGAAGCTGTGGCATGATCTTAAAAAAGCAGTTTATGCTCAAAAACCCTCCAATGTGGCTGAATTACAACAATTCTGCAAAGATGAGTTGGCTAAAAATTCCTCCAAAGTTCTATAAGTCTCATTGCAAGTTATTAAAAAAGCTTGATTGCAAAAAAAAAAAAAAAAGAATATTCTTTTTAGTTACAAAGTTTAGGGGGCAAACACTTTTTCCACCCAGGGCTATATAATTTAGTATATTGTTTTCCCTTAATAATGAAAAACTTTCATTTAAAAATTGTACGCTTGTGCAAGTAAATAAAACCCCTCACACCCAGCACACTTCCTGTTTGAACTGTTACCGTCTGGTCGGCATTACAGAGCACCAAGCACAAAAACAGCCAGACACAGGAAAAGTTTCTTTCCTCAGGCCATCATGAACAGTTAAATATTCCCCTACTGTGCAATAAACGTGCAATAAACTTTCTCATACGCACTCGTACAGCACCTTATAACTATTTACAGTGCAATACTTTTTTCTACGCATTTGTACACAGCACCTTATAACTTGTATATTTATAACAAATCTGTACATACAATTCATCATCCAGAGCTTTTTGACTGATTGCATCTCTGTTTAATGTTTGTTGTCTTTTTCATATGTATTTTGTGTTGTCACTTGTCACTTTATGTACACTGGAAGCTTCTGTAGCCAAAACAAATTCCTTGTGTGTGTGTGTAAGCACACTTGGCAATAAAACCCATTCTGCTTCTGATTCTGATAAATACCCCCCCCCCCAAATAAAAATGTAATTGAAAAAAAAAGAACCTCACTTACTGATGTTACAAGAACGTAGACTCTCAAATCAAATTTTCTCCCTGGTGATAGAGATGAAATGTGATTCATTAAACTTAAAGGTATAGTTCACCCCCAAAAAAGAACATTTTGACTCCATTTATTCACACTCAAGTGGTTCTAAACTTTTACGAATGACTTTTTTTCTATTGAGTACAAAAATAGACCTTCAGAAGAATGTTGGGGAAAAAACAGTGGAGGATGAGTAGACTATGACAGAATTTTCATTTTTGGGTGAATTATCACTTAAATACATTTCTTAAGAATGAAGAAATTAAGTAAAAAAAAGTCTTAGCCGTACCAGCTATAAGATAGGGATTCTCAATGTAACGTTGAGCAACGTAGCTCTCAACTTGAGCCTCATCTTTCTGTTCTTCAGGCCGGCTCCCATCCTGAAACCCACGACATGGAGGTGGGTATACAATGACAGAATTGACATTTTTGAAAGAGTTTAAAGGGCAGAATTCTCAGCTTAAAAGTAAATAGCTTTGGAGCATTATATTGATAAAGAATATCCAGACAGCATCCAGGCTGCTAAGAATGACATTTTGAAAAAAATATGTAAATACAGTATGTGCTGTGCTCCATAATATCGGTAACAATATAAACACAAGAAAAATGTTTAAGTTGAATTAAATTTACTTTACAAGTCATTTCAACTTACAAAAATTAAGTTGAAACCAGATTAAAGTAAGTCACATTAAAACATGATAAGTAATGACTTTTGATCATGTTTTTACAGTGTGATTAAAATGGCAGTGAAGAAACCATCTGATCATAACAATGTCAATGTGTTTGCACATGCTCCCCTATTTACTGGCATCGTGTTAACAGATGAGGTCATTATGTTGCAACATAGGCTCATTCTGAAAGCATAGCCCTATATACATTTCCGGAGATCGCAAATTATGTAGCCAGAAGTACGTATGGCTGCATTTCGTCTTTAAAACAAACGCTACAGGGCGGTATGATGCTGTTCCTTTTCTCGCTTACAAGCTGACAGCTTACCTCCATGTGGACGGCTTTTCCGCTGTTAGCAGTTTGTCTGGTAGCTCGACACGTATGTCGGCAAACTTGAGACGCAGAGGCAACGGGGTTTGAGTCTGGTGAAGAACGGTTCCAGAAAGCAGGTAAGACAAAAGCCAAAAAATAAAATAAACAAGTAAATAATAAAGTGAGAATGTGGTAAATTCTGAAAACGTGGTAAAAATCAGGCTGCCGTAAGGGCTTTTCTTTTTTTGGATTGCTTTTGCTGCGGTTAGGTTTAGAGAAGGGGGTGGGCAGGTCATTCAATGCTTTTTAAAACACTATTGGTTGGGTTTAGGGAAGGGGGAGGGTATCGGTCGGTTGGTCAGTCAGTCAGTTAGCCAGTCAACAGCAGCCTCTGGTGGATTTACACGAGAACAGCAGGCGTGAATGACACTCGAGAGAGAAATTTGAGATCTGTAAAAGCATACACAGCGGATTCACGAAAACAAAAACTGCAAAAAACGTAGCTCCTTTGACGTATTTTGCTCTCTCCAGAAATGTATATAGGGGTACATAATCAGAATGAGCCTGGGTTGCAACAATTAGAATTATTTAAATCGCATATGATTGTTTGATAATAGAATATATTTGAGATTAGACTAGGGGCCTCACAGTGGCGCAGTGGGTAGTACGTTCGCCTCACAGCAAGAAGTCGCTGGTTCGAGCCTCGGCTGGGTCAGTTGGCGTTTCTGTGTGGAGTTTGCATGTTCTCCCTGTGTTGGCGTGGGTTCCTCCGGGTGCTCCGGTTTCCCCCACAAGTCCAAAGACATGCGGTACAGGTGAATTGGGTAAGCTAAATTGTCCGTAGTGTATGAGTGTGAATGGGTGTGTATGGATGTTTCCCAGAGATGGGTTGCAGCTGGAAGGGCATCCGCTGCGTAAAACATATGCTGGATAAGTTGGCGGTTCATTCCGCTGTGGCGACCCCAGATTAATGAAGGGACTAAGCCGAAATGAAAATGAATGAATGAATGAGATTAGACTATAACATACATCTGGCTATATACGTCTATACCAATGGTCTCAAACTCAATTCCTGGAGGGCCACAGCTCTGCATAGTTTAGCTCCAACCATCTCCAACTCACACCTGCTTAATAGTCTCTAGTAGTCTTGAACACCTTGATTAGTTGGATCAGGTGTGTTTGAGTAGTGTTGGAGCAAAACTGTGCAGAGCTGCGGCCCTCCAGGAATCGAGTTTGAAACCTATGGTCTATACAGTAGAACTGTGGTAAAAAAATCATTAATTCTGCATCGATTCAGAGGTTTTCAAAATGCATCGCTATTCTCTCTTGAATTGGTGCTGAACTGAGTTTGTAACAGCAGATAGTGATATAGACTAGTTTTTAACCATACACTTAAATGCTCATGTGAGTCAAATGAGTCATGTACTGTACAGTAAATTGGCTTATTTGTTATGAGATAATCGTAAACGCAGCTCACTATGAACACTCCTGTAATTCGCTTAAACCTTTCCTAACTTTATTCATATCATTATTTTATGTTCAAGTGGTATTTAAGTAATTGGATGCAAGCAGAGTACGACTTTAAAGCATGCAACGCCATCTGCTAAAAAAAAATACCTCAGAATCCATTCAAGAGAGAATAGCTGCTCATTTTGAAATCTCAGAATCTATTTCTTGAACGATTTTTCACCACAGTTCTTAAATGATTCCCTTTTCTTTGAAAGACACATTGACAAACACAGTACAATATATAGCAATTTCGTTGTTATACTAAACATGTACAGAGAGAGAGAGATGTTTAGAAATGTACATCCTTAAAAATTTGTCTGCATGCTTTCATAAACACACTATAGGAAGTTGTGGAAGGAAGTGTTTTTTAAGTTGCATCACAGGCTGTTCACACAATATCAATAAAAAGCAATTAAAGGGATAGTTCACCCAAAACAAAAAAATAATTGTCATCATTTACTCAACCTTCACTTGTCACAAACCTGTTTAAGTTTCTCTCTTCTGTTGAACACAAAACAAGATATTGAAACAATGTTGGAAACTAGTAACCATTGATTTTCAATCCATAGTATTTGTTTTTCAGTCAATGGTTACTGGTGTTCAACAACAACAACAACAACAACAAAAACTCATCTAGGTTTGCACTGAAAAAAATGATTCAAATATGATTACTTGGATTTACTAAATGTTTTTAAGTTAAATGGTTGTAAACAATTTATTTGGGTTGAATTTAAACAAACAAATTAAGTTGAACATTCCTAAATTTAACTTGTATGTTTAAATTCAACACATAAATTGTTTGCAACTATTTTGCAGACATCATTTTTTTCAGTGTGGAGAACACTTGAAGGCAAGAAAATAGTGAGTAAATTTTCATTTTGGGGTGAACTATGCCTTTAACTCCTTTAATTCTTACATATAGGGGTTTTAAGATTCAGTCTGTCAAATATGCATTACCTTCCTCCAATCTATGATATCCTTGAGTTTTCGAAACAGAAAGATTCCTTTCCCCTGTGATCGAGCCACCTGTGTTGAGGAGGTATTGTAGGGTTTATTATTCTTAATTTACCAATGAATATGACGTGTTTACCAAAATGACGTCAACTGAAATCTATTTGATGTCAGTTTACGACCTTGATGTCAAAATGACATCAAATTGACTTTAAAAATCAACTATAGGACTGTCCTGTTTTGAATTGTAATGATACAAAACCTAGTTGTAATTTGGAATTGAAGATTTAATTATAATTATAATACTTTTTTGTGTCGTTTATTTGGTGGTCAAAAGGGCATCAATGTGTGGATGTCAAATAGACGTCAAGGTTTTGACATCAAATCGCATTTTTGACATGTCATTTGAAGTGTTTTTTGAATGGCATTTTAACAATTTGTAGTCCACAATAAACACTTACAGGCTTCATGATCCAGGTGTTCCCCGGGCTTCTCTTAAACTCTTCCACAAAGATGTGATACTCACTAGGCAACTCGAATGTACGTGGAAAAAAGTCACATTTGGCCGCCTCCAAACGCCCAACCTCCCGCTCTAATGTTTTTCTATACCTCTTCAAGTTCTTCACCATCAGGTTCTTACGGGTCAACTGAAAAAATACGTATTTCAAGATTATTCTCCTTCATCATTGCTCATGCAATCTGCATTTCAGAGAGCGATACTGACCTCGTAGTGGTTGCGGAAGTGACATATCCGTACATGTTCTTCCATGTACGAGTGATCAAAGTTCTCTCTCAGCCATCCAACATCACACCAGTTAAAATCCCAATCGGCATCACTGTGTGCAGAGACATGAATGTTTGATATACAGTAAATGATAGTGATTCACATAGGAGAAGAAGCACAGAACTTACTCTTTAACTTCCACCCAGCCTGGTCTGTGGTTTAAGACGTCCTGTATGGTGTTGGTCAGGCCACATCTGTACCGTATACAGCTCCTTGCCTCCCTGAGAAGAAAAATGCATCAAACTATGTACATACAGTGAGTACAACATTTTAAACCTCAGAGAAACTGTAAATAACTGTATTAAAAAATGCTGTTTATCTACACTGCCATTCAAAAGTTTGGGGTCAATAATACGTTTTATAAAAGTCTGGGTAACACTTTAGTTTAAGTAACAATTCCCACTATTACCTAGTGGTTATCACCTTATAAGTACTGTATAAAGTACATTCTGCACAATCTTATTCTACATATTCCTACCTAAAACCTAAACCTAACGACAAATAAAGCTAAACTTCAACTAGAAGTTTAGGTAATACTTTATAATAACTACACACTATAAGTCATTAAAGCATAAATAGTTCTCACTTTAGGTCACAAAACTGCATGAAGTTGTGTTAATAAAGCATTTTTTAACATACAGACCTAATCATTACAATATGCCAGAAAAATAACATGTATAAATGTTGATTAGTTTATTAATCATTTACTTACTCATTCTAAATGATATTAAAAACCACCTACTACTCTTAAATAACTGCTTTGTAATTAATGCAATACTTAATTTAGTCATAAATTAGTCATTAACAAAGTATGAATATACAATGCTTATAAATAAACACACCATTTATAGCTGTATTTATAAACTGCTTACTAATGTCTATTAATAAATGAAAAAAATGACAAATAAACTATTTGCTAATGCTTAATAAATGATTTATAGCGTGCAGTTATTATACTGTTACCAAAGTTTGAGGCAAAAGTCATAGTTAATGGTTAATAATAGTGAAAACTGTACCTTGAAAAAAAGTGTGAATAATACTATATCTTTAATATAGTGTAATTCATTCATTCATTTTCCCTTTAATAATCTGGGGTCGCCACAATGGAATGAACCGCCAACTTATCCAGCATATGTTTTACGCAGCGGATGCCCTTCCAGCTGCGACCTATCACTGGGAAATAATATAGTGTAATATTATATTATATTTAAATGATTGTGTCTTTGTTATGATATTTTCCAGTAAAATATGTTTTATGAATAGAAAGTACATAATTTAGAATGGCAGTGTAAAGTAGATGAACACTTAATGAACGAATAACTGTTATTGTATTAGAATGCAAAATCTATAACAAACTTACGCTTCTTTTTTCCTTTGTGAACTGTGGGCAGCTTTATGTCCAGTTGTCTGCTGTTTGAGGTACAGTAAGTTTATTACACCAAACCTTATAAAAAGCTAGAGTGTAATTTTATGTTGCAAATCTGGCTTTAACCCTCATAAACACATTCCATCTGTATCGGATGGGAAGACATACACAAAAATATCTAAAATGCATAGTTTTAGTATGGTTTATGCCAGTCAAATGCATATATATCATACATTTGCATACATACAGGGTTCCCAGTTATCAAATTTCTTGACTTTCATTGACTAAAAAGCTTTTATTTATTTATTATTATGTTTTTGCTATTTGTTCTTTTGTCTTTGTTCTTTGTTTGTTTGACTTTATTGTTGTCTTGTTTTCCTACTTTTGTTGTAAAGTGTCCGTAAAGACTGGAAAGGTGCTATATAAAATAAACATTATTATTATATATTATTATTATTAAATGTACAAATCACATCTAATTAACAGGAAAGCAGGCCGTAATATTATTTAAAATAATATTAAAATGATTTTAGTGAACATCCTTTTGCATTAATTTAATAGCCACTGTGAGAACAAAATAAAATTCTACAATATCCCAGAAATGCCATGTCCTGTGGGAACCCTTTAGATAACATTTCTCTTAATCATTTAGCTGACATTTTGATTTTGTTTTGATATTGTTTTATCTATCAATCTATCAGTTTTGTTTATAACGTGGCAAAACACATACTTGATATTTATTTAACGTTAACTTTATTTTCACTTTTAAAAGATGCTGACCCCATTCAACGTGGGTTTAACGTTGGTTGCAAAACTATGAAAAAAATATATGGAAAAAAATGATGAAAGAACGATTCGTAAGGTCCAAATAGATACAACTTTGAATGTATTAGGAGGGTTAATGATTTCAGCTTGCATAATCAAGGCTGCATCCCGATACGATTGCAACACTGGCTCTTGTTAGGTCAACATTTATATCAGCAATCAACCATTGCTTTCAAATATTCAGTTTGATCACACGCTTGTTTCAGAAGCCGCCGTCTTACCTTATTTTTGGACATATCAGGAACTAACCGTTTGAAAACAGTGAAACATTAGCAGCTTCAGACTGGAACTGTGGTGTATTTGTTATCATAGCAACCACTGAGCGGACCTATCGCTTCGTCGCATGCTGTAGTGACGTACTCAGACAAACCTCCCGACAAGCCTCTCACGGAATGAATGAATATTAAATGACGGAATTCTCTGAGATATATGGATGTGTGTTATTTTTTTATTCTTGTGCAATCTTGTTAAACGCAGCGGATACATGAATGAGGTTTGGAGTAAAGTCTATGATGAGCCCAGCATCTATGCTTACTTTCGGAGCTCCTTGGTGTAAACGACACTCGTGTACACTAGGCGGCAGCACAATCCAAATAAAACTATCCCAAAAGAAAACATCTTCACGGGTGCATCTTCATAGAATCATGACATAAAGAGGGTCTAAACCAGAATAGTCTACCCTTGCCTTTTATAATAGAGTACACTTGCTTTTCAACCATTGATTTCTTTTCTTAACTGTCACACAGCACAGAAGAAGAAAACAATTAGATCATTTGGAGCAGTGATTCTCAACCAACAGTGGGGGAAATAAGTATTGAACGCTTCATGTTTTTTCCTGGGAATAATATTTCTAAAGGAGCTGTTGACATGGAGTTGAACCAGATTTTGGTAAAAACCCAAACAATACAAACATAAAGATAAAACAAAACAAAAACATTTTAAAATAAATTTTGTGTGTAATAACAATGGAAGTATTGAACTACTGAAGCGTATTTAATATTTTATATAAAAGGCTTTTTTGGTGATGGCAGCTTAAAGACGACTCTCATATGGAGAATGAAGTCACATGCATTGATCGGGTGGGATTTTTTCAAAGACTTCAACAGTGTAAATATCTTGATGGTTCTGTGAGTCTCGTCTATCAAATCTGATCTTTAATTTGTACTTTATATTGGATTCAAGTTAGTCTTTCTTTAAAAAAGCATTTTGAGAGTTTCCTTGGCTGTGATTTGGATCATTGTCTTCCTGAAATGTGCACTCTGGTTTCATCTTCAGATGTTGGACTGAAGCAGCTAATATTAATTTACAATGATAAAGGGCAGAGGGTTGCTGAAGAAATACTGAGAGATTTCAGATGTCTGAGAGATTTCAGATGTCTGTCTGGGCTTTCACTGCCTTTCTACACCTTCCTTTCTTCATGTGTTCAATACCTTTGTCCTGCGTCATTTCATTTTATTTCACATAACTTAATTTTTAAACGAATTAGTTTTGTTTTCTTTGCAAATATGGGTTTCTTTGGTTGTTACCAACATTCGGTTAAACATTTTAAGTCAACAGCACCTTTAGAAATATGTTTTCTGAGAAAAATGGTGAGGTGTTATATAGTATTCTTAATTGTTCTATTTAAGAAAAATGAAGAAAAGAAGAAGAAGAAAAAAAAAACATCACCCAAATCCTTTTAGACCATGTTGTAATTAACCTACATTCACATCCACACAAAACTTGCAATTACAACTTGTAAACTGTGAATTTTCTGAGAACTATGACTGGTACTATCTGACCACTGCAGATTCATTTGCCACAATTCACAGTCCAAGGTTGTAACAAGCCTAGAATAGAACATCATCTTGAAATTATGGTAATTACAAAGTGTGAATGCATTCACACCATTTGATGTTCTTTCTTGTTACAATCCTAGATCTGCAACATTTTTATCAAAATTATAAATGAACAAGAAACAGAATTAGCAGCGTTTTACATTTCCATAGTAAAACAGCTGTCAAATATTAAATATTATAAGTCCAAAGACATCCACTATAGGTGAATTGGGTAAGTCCGTAGTGTATGTGTGTGAATGAGTGTGTATGGGTGTTTCCCAGTGATGGGTTGCAGCTGGAAGGGCATCCGCTGCATAAAACATATGCTGGATAAGTTGGCGTTTCAATCCGCTGTGGCGACCCCTGATTAATAAAGGGACTAAGTCGAAAAGAAAATGAATTAATTAAAGAATAAGTCATGTTGGGATTCATGTTTTGGTCTCTGTAACAGCAAAAGTAAGCAATAAAGCTCCACCTTTGTTGATATGATTGACCATCTTTTTTTACACTAATGAGTGAAACACTGAGAAATAAATATCGAAACTGTGAGTGTCACGGAAGGACTCGGGAACCAGTGATAAGTTTGATAAGTTTATTGTAATGGATGGCAGTAAGTAAAAAAAACTCAATGGAGATATCTATTGCAGATTTGATTTGGATGACCAGATAAATTGGATGGACTGGTGGAGATAAGGAAGCCAGGAACACAGATATACGAACTCCGGGAATCAATGACATCCATAGGAGGGACCAGGAGAAACCACACTAGGAAGGAGAGACGCAGACACTGGAGATCATAGGACACGAGAGAGGTAAGTAACTTGGAAATAAGTAAGTGACACTGACCGTGTCAGTGTTCTGTCCTGTCCATGTGCTTTTTGTTATCGTCATGTGATTCCTTTGGATTCCTTACTGGAATAACGCTTATTGATTCATTGGCTATACAGGTATATAAATTATATCTATATTTGGATTTTTAAAACAGTAGTTTGATTTATTTAGATTTTATATTATTTGGTTTTATATATAATTAAAGACTATGTCAGTAAATGGTACATAAAAAATGGTAAGGCAAATCTAAAAGTCAATTGTCTTTAATTTTTGTAATTATTAAGCTCCAAATAAAAGGAAAAAAAGCTTAAATATGATGATGTACTTAAGTTTAATATTCATTCATTCATTCATTTTCATTTCGGCTTAGTCCCTTTATTAATCTGGGGTCGCCACAGCGGAATGAACCGCCAACTTATCCAGCACGTTTTACGCAGCGGATGCCCTTCCAGCTGCAACCCATCCCTGGGAAACATCCATACACACTCATTCACACTCATACACTACAGACAATTTAGCTTACCCAATTCACCTATACTGCATGTCTTTGGACTTGTGGGGGAAACCGGAGCACCCGGAGGAAACCCACGCCAACACGGGGAGAACATGCAAACTCCACACAGAAATGCCAACTGACCCAGCCGAGGCTCGAACCAGCGACCTTCTTGCTGTGAGGCGAACGTGCTACCTACTGCGCCACCGTGAGGCCCCCCATGTTTTATATATATATATATATATATATATAAAACATGGATATATATATATAAAACATGGATATATATATATATATATCCATTCAAGTGGCTGAAAACTCTCCTGTTAAACACAAAAGAAGATATTTTGAGGGATTTGGGAAGTTTTTTGGGAAATTTACGTCATTGACATCCATAAAAGAAACAAAAGCTAGAAGACGATGTCTCTTTTTATTCCAACATTCTTCAGAATATCTTAATTTGTGTTCAACAGAAGAAAGAAACTAAAACAGGTTTGAAACAAGTGCAGGATGAGTAAATGATGACAGAATGTTCATTTTTGTGTAAACTATCCCTTAGCTATATTGGCATTTATATTGTTACCGTGAAATACTCAATTACTTAAACCATGAAAGAAAATGACTCAAAAATGACTCAAACCATGACAGATATTATTTGGTCATATTGCTCACCCTCAGGTATCTTTGAAGTTTGAGCTCAAAATTCCCCACAGATCATTACTTATAGCAAACTGTAAATGCCTTTTTGCTGTTTAAATTGAAGTCAACAGGTGCCCTCAGCCTCCTTTGCAAAAGAGGGCGGAGCCTCAGAGATTCAGCCAAAATGAAACATCTGTTTGGTGTTATTGTGCCCGTCACACTCACATGAAATTGCAGTTCTTCATCATCATGAAAGCTTATTTTCTTCATGTGTCAGAAAAAGTCAGTTTAAACTCTGATGTACGGCTTTCTGTCAGCGCATGATTAAGTTTCTCTTTAATGTCTATTCTATTTCAATTGTCAAATGCAAACAAGATTGTACAAAAACATACAAAGATCACATTCAAGGTCTGTTATGTGAACCTAATGTTCAGTCACGTAAATCAAAAAGTTACAAATTGCCATGAAATTGTATTATACGATCACACCGGTGTGATTACGGCGTTCAGTGCGTCACATGATCAGCTGCTAAATTCAAATCTGCTTTCCCGCAATGAGCCAGAGAAAGACATGCAGCATTTGTCATGAATCAGTTTATTAGTATCTTCAAACAAAGAACGATAATTTTAGGTTTCAAGACATTTAAATACACATAAGCACTAGCAAAGCATAATACTTATGGTTTGTAAAATACAGACTGATATCTATGGATATTCAATATTAAATATGCTTTATTTACATCATAAACACTGTTTAGGTATACTATAAAATTTATTCTATGCAACAGTCTGTATTATGTTCTAATAGCCCTGATTTTAACTGGAATTTGACTCTTAATGGATTTACATGAGAACATTGTCTTTGAGGTTTAGAGTATGGCTATTTCCATGTACTGAACGCCATAATTTTATTTTGTATAAAATTATATTATATACTTAACATTAAATCAATGCACTATGGTTCTTTAAAGTGAATGCAGGACTGATATGTGCATCTCTTATTGTATACTTCATAAAAAGTGTGTGTATATATACTGCTATTATTACTTTTCATAGTGCTCGTTGTATTTTTCAGGCATTTGATACTTTATCATTTCCTTCTAGGTTTAATTTCTTAATTCAAATTTTTTATATTTTATTTATCTGTATTTATTTAATTTTAATTATTTTACAGGGCTAATTTTTATAGGATGGGCTGCATCAAAATTTCATTCAGATCGAGCTATTTTATACTTACTATGTATGTTGGACTCTTATTTTGAAAATGGTACAGGCTTTAATAAAGAGAGCATGAGAGAGAGTGCTTCTAGAGAGCGTGAAATACGTCCCAGGAAGGTACGTTTTTTTTTGCAGTTTTTGTTTTCACGAATCCACCAGAGGCCGCTGTGTACGCTTTTTGAGATCTCAAATTTATTCTTGCGAGTGCCATTTGCGCCTGCTGTTCTCCCGTAAATCCACCAGAGGCCGCTGTTGACTGACTGACAGACTGACCGATCAACTGACACACCCTCCTCCTACCCTAAACCTAACCGATAGCGTTTTCAAAAGCACCAGTTGACCCACCCACTCCCTTCCCTAAACACAACCGACAGTTTTAAAAAGCAATCCAGAAAAAGAAAAGCCCTCTCCTGATTTTTACCACGTTTTCAGATTTTACCACATTCTCACCCTGTTATTTACATGTTTATTTTATTTTTTGTACTTTTTGTATTTACGTTTATTTTTCTGTTTTTGTCTTACCTGCTTTCTGGAACCTTTCTTTGCCAGACTCGAACCCCGTCATCGTTGTAAACTCCTCTCTGCATCTCAAGTCCAGCAACGTACGTATCGAGCTACTGGACAAATTGATAACAGCAGGAAAGCCATCCATACGGAAGTAAGCGGTCAGCTGGTAAGCATGAAAAGGAACAGCATCATACCGCCCTGTAGCGTTTGTTTTACAGACGAAATGCAGCCATACATACTTCTGGCTACATAATTTGCGATCTCCAGAAATGTATATAGGGCTACGTTTTAGAATGAGCCTATGTTTCAGTCCCATTACAAACGAATTATTTGAGTGCATGTAAATGTAGCCAGCCAGCCACACATCTAAATTCAATAAAAGTAAATTTTGCACATGGTATTGGCCAATAGATTTATTAAACAAAAAAGTGTGATATCTCCAACCAATCAGATCCCCGAGTCCCATTATTTGATTTCTTTCTGTAATTTTGACCCTGGTGGGCTCTGTCATCACATGAGTGATTGTTAACCGACTCGACGCATCTCCAAGCCAGTACATGTTGACCACAGTAGATGGATAATGCGCACCAGATGTGGACCTCTCCATTTATAAAATCATCTGCTCTTTCTCCACATAGACCATTATCTATAAAAACCAATCTGTCATCCCTTCAAAGCAAAGTAAAGCTCGGGGGATGTCATGTACTTCATCCGTGGATCAGCGGAATCCTTCAGCACACAGAGAAAGGATTACCTGTATGGATCCAGCCGCAAGCGGGTACATTTTGCCCCTTCATCTCGCTTTGGGAGAGATGTGAAGCAAACACAAAGTTCGTCCTTGTTCCGTGGCGGCGGTCCAGAGTCCTCGGCGCAGATCTTCCCTAAGCATTGTTGGATTGGAGGAGGAATGTTGGCGTGAAGGGTAATTGTCTCTGAGTGGGACGGTAGTGTTTGGCCAGGATATGGCGTGCAGTTTTTATCCTGACAGCTCAGCCCCAAATAGGGCAAGATCCCAGCAGGAATGAACTTCTCATGCTGTCCTGTCCAGGTTTGAGGTTGTGGTTTTGGGTGCGCTGGTCAGGGAAAATGTGATAAAAACAACCTGCTTGTCCTCTGGAGTTCAATTTTCTGCTCAGGAATATCGAATCAACCTCCAAATGCTCCTGTGAAGGATTTTTCCATTACTACTGCAGTGTTATCAAACACTATGGCTCCAGTCTCTGGTATGTGTGGCCAAAACCATCCGACCAGACTTAATGCAATTGGACTCTCTGCCTTTGGTGGTTGGATGGGACATCTTCAGGTTTGGAGCCAGGCTTTCTCCTTGAGACAGCAGCAATTGCCAACTAATAATCAAAATGAACTTAAGAGCATCAACGTTAAGCTGGCTTTATAAGCGTGAACGTTGAACATATATACTGTTGTTTTGTATTTAAAGTAATGCACAACTGACACTTAAAGATGAACCACAAGAGGTTTTGTCTGGACTGGCTTACACAACCAGAACCAGTCTGACCAAAAAAGGCCTTTGCTTTCTTAATACCAGGGTTGGGTAAATTTCATAATTGAAGAACTGTCTCTCTTTGCATTAATGATAATCAATTTGAATGGAAATGACCACATCTCAACTCTATATATATATATTACAGTTCAACAGTTTGGGCTCAGCAAGACTTTTCTTTTTAAGAAATGAGTACTTACATTTAAGGATGCATTATATTGAGCAGATGTTTAAATTAAAAAAAAAAAAAAAAAAAAA